>BLSH010365507.1:944598-956113 GCA_018402905.1 Glandirana rugosa
CCAGGCAGGCTTGAAGCCCTGTTTCAGGCCCAGGCCCAGGCCTGCCTTGGGCTTGCTAGCGTGCCTGTTGCTTGGGGTAACTTTAGTTACCCCTGGGCTTGAAAATCCGTGTTTTTACCGACATCCTTTCAGGACCTTTCGGGGTCTCCCGACGTTTTCCTTCATTTTACCCCCATTCCCATCCCGTTCACGGGATGTTTTTTTACCCCTGTCCCTTTATTGACATTTATAAAAATTTTTTTATTTTTGTATTTTTTTCGTTTTTACCTCCACTTACACCTAGTAGAAGTTTGACACAGACTTTTCATAATTAATTGCCCCGTGCGATCGTTCGGGTTCCGTCCGGACCCGGACCCGGACTTTGTCCCGAAGTTCGGACGGACCAGCAGAACCCGAACTTCCAGGTGTTCGCTCAACTCTATTCATAATATAGATACTTTAAATGGTACAAATGTGGAAAGATTTTAAAAATATATCCAATCTCTGTGTATTTGTACTTTATTTTTTCTATGAATTATACATTTTAAGGCCTAAAAACAAGCACATCATGTCCTTATGCTTATTGTCTTGACTAATGATGGCTTTATAATTGCCATGCAAACAGAAGGCAGAGAAACTAAAAGGCTTTGAAGACAAGGTAAGATACTATCATGAAAATACATTCGTGAGAGCTGAATAAATATTTGAAAGCATTTTATAATTGTGTACCACTGTCCTCGACTGACGTTTTCTTAGCTGTTATGTAGCTCTGTGGCTTTAATGGTGACTTATTCCCTAAACATTTTTTCAAGCTTGATAAAACTGCAGTAATATTTTTGGAAGGTAAACAAAAGTGTAATCAGTTTTAGTTATCCTTGTTTTGATATAATTCTCAATCTCTTTCTTCCTCCCAGTAAATGGCTAGCTTCTGTTTGCATCCTAAAGAAATTGCTACTTTAGGCTTCCTGTAGGGCTAGCAACTAGTATTGAGCTTAAGTTTGGGCCAAACTCATGGGAAACTATCACATCATAGCAGGCCACTGGCCCAATCCACTTCCGCAGGATAAATCCCTATCCTGAAGCCACGCAAAGGGGCAGGGAAGCAGGTGACATCATTGACCAAATATGACCACATTGCCATATTTGGAACATGTAATTGATCAAATATGACCACTGATATTCCTTTCCCCTTGTTATGTGTGACTGCAGAGTGAAAAGTTCCTTGGCTGCAGCTTATTGGGCCAGTGACCTGATATGATGTGACAGCTCCCATGTGTATAGGCTGAAATAGTTTCAGACCAAATCAGTGGCGGCCTGTAATGCAGGGAGCAGGGATGCCACCCCCCCATCCATGCATCTGGCCCTCTAATCTACATGTGGGGCACCGGACGCATGGATTCCTGAGGCTCTAACTGGCTTCAAAAAAGGGAGGGCTCGGGCGCAGAGAACTGCTCCCCAAGCCCACCCACTTGTGTGACAATTGCAAATTAATATTCGTTATTGTCTTCCTGATTCTCCTCCCGGCCAACCAGGAAGCCCCGACAGCCCAGGGAGTCTTAGGACTCCCTGGCCAATCGTGCCTCAGGACAAACTTCCTGTTTCGGCCAGGAGGAAAATATCCCCGTGCTGTAGATGATGTCTTTCAAGTCCGGCCAGGAGAAGCAGTCAGAGCGGCCCCGTCTCTTCCTTTCCCCTTCCTTCTAAGGTAAGGAATCTAATTGGCACATTCACTTCAGCTTCCTGCGTGAGGAGGGGGGTCAAGAATCACCACCGTCCATCTGTCTCCCATGGGGGGGTGGATCACTGCCGCCCGTCTTCCATGGATGGGTGGTGTTAATTTGCCTCCGTCCCCCAAAATATTGAGTATCAGCCACCACTGGACCAAATCTTAGCTCATCACTCTGATCTGAAGATCTACATTTAATATGAAACCAGGTACACCTCTGTTGGTATATCAAAATAATTAGTCATACCAGGGGGGCGAGGCGACCAGCGCGGAAGATGGCAGCTTAACAATGCAGCTCTGCATGGCCACCCGGGACTAACGCCCATAGTGGGCACCTCCGCAACCCACAGATGCTGCAACCCGCAGCAGAACACTTCGACCATCCCCCGCTACCCAGCGGTATGACCCGCCGGAGAAAGGACCACCAACAAATAAAGAAGCTGGCGAGCTTCTCTCAGACGGCCGGCGCTAGGCCTCACAAACATGGTGGTGAGTCACATTCACAGCGCTGCAATGGAGCTTCAGCCAGCACCCCGAATGGAGGATCCACCGCCCAAGCCATCCGGCAGGTAGGAAACCCGGACAGCAGGGAATCCTCAGAGGAGTCCTCTCCTTCCACAAGCAGCCCGGTGAAAGCTAAACCATGCAGGGAGTCCCTGCATGAACAGCACACAGAGGCAGTCATGGAGCTAGGCCCGAACCTGACCACCTCGGCTGGTGCATTACTCCCTACTGCTACAGCTACCGACCCCATAGCGGTATTCCCCACTCAAGGGCAGCCAATCTCGGATATTACTCTCAAGAGTATGCTGATATCACTCAGATCATCCTTGCACTCAGACATGCTGGAATGCATGAAACAAATGGAACTACATAATGCAGAGGGAAGGATTTCAACCATAGAATCCTCTATGGAAGAATACACCAAATCCTTCAACTCTTTAGTGGATGCACATACAGCACAAAACAATGATATAGAGCGGCTTAACGATAAAATGGCAGACCTCGAAGATCGCAGCAGATGGAACAATTTAAAGATTAGAGGAATCCCCGATTGCTTACACGCCGACCACCTACAACAATTTGTCAAATCCCTCTTCTCGCTCTTAGTACAATCTCTCTCTACAACAGTGCTCTCCATTGACAGGATTCACAGACTGCCCAAACCCTCATTCTTTGCTTCAGATTTGCAAAAACGGATATAAACAACAGGCCTCACACTATAGTTACTGTATATGGTCCTAACTCACACCAGATTCGTTTTATACGCAGACTTTTCAAACGAATCGCATCAGTTAAGTATGGTGATTTACTTATGTGTGGTGATTTCAATGCTACAGTTGACCCAGGGCTGGACCCCACTTCCTCCGCCAAGGGCCGACTGCCTTTACTCAGAATTTTATTGCATGAAGAACAGGTATACGATGTCTGGAGGTGTCAACACTCTTTGGAAATAGATTTCACGTTCTACTCCTCCAGACATCATACTTACTCACGTATTGATCGATTTGTGGTAGATTTAAGGCTGCTACAGACAGACTGCTACGACATCACGTGGTCAAACCATGCAGCGATTGAACTAGTGGTGGAGGAGCAGAACCCTCTGGACCAAGCCCCAATGTGGAGATGTAATGTCAAAAACATTCAGCACCCACAATGTACCCGACATATTTCTCAACAACTCAGGGAATTTTTTCAAATAAATGCAGACTCATTGTCGGACCCATGGGTTTTGTGGAATGTGCACAAGGCCTTCATGAGGGGAGTGTGCATTCAACAAAACTCCAGACTCAAAAAACAATATAACGCCCAACTGACAAAGGTACTAATTGAAATCCATAACCTCGAAACCGTAAACAAAAAAATACCCACTACAGCAGTCACAGAATCCCTACACAAACTAAGACATGAACTTAAATCCCTCATGTCCGAGCAATATGATAAACATCTCAAAAGGCTCAAACTCAACCACTATGCCCAATCCAATAAAACAGACAAATACCTAGCAAAAAAACTTAAAACAAAACAAGCAAAATCCAGAATTTCACACCAAATTCACCCCACTAATAAACACAAAATAACACATCCACAAGAAACAGCAAATTAATTTGCTGAATATTACAGATCCCTATATAACCTACAGAAGGACCAATCTACCCATCAATCCACTAGGCCCAGACGGGCTCCCCAACTAATTTTATAAAATTATTAAACAAGATCTTGCTCATACCTCCAAATCATTAATTCTCAACTTAGGGATTCCCCCACCAATAGTCGATAGCTTAAAGTCCCAATTTTCGTTCACCTGGAGTACCGAAGTTATACCGAAGTTATAAAATACCTTGGCATCACCCTGACAAAAGATACAGCCAACCTAATCCCTTCCAACATCAACCCACTTACGGCAAAAATATCCAAAGAGCTTGAATGCAATTCCAAATATGAAATCACTTGGAGCAGACGAGTAGCAGCATTTAAGATGAACATCCTGCCCCAGATTTTATACACGTTCAGAGCCCTTCTAATCCCATTTCCAACCAAACAACTGAAAACCCTCAAAAACAATCTCAACAAATTTATCTGGCAGGGCAAAAAAGCGAGGTGATCAGAAACCACATTAATTAAGCACAGACTAATGGGTGGAGTGGGATTACCGGATCTAATAGATTACTACTGGGCAGTACACTTAGACCAAATGAAACACTGGTGTCCAAAGAAAGAGATACCACTCTGGGTGGAGGTAGAAAAAAACCTAGCAAATACTCAAGACCTCCACACCCTACTATTGAGGGATCGATGGTTACCATGGGATCTCACCAAATTCACTCTTCCCATCCAAACCTCACTAAAAGCCTGGAGACACATCTCCACACGACCCACAAGAATCAACAATTGCTACTCCAATACCCCTAAACGTGTTAGAAACTGTAATGAACCACATACCTGAGAGAGTGGAGCCTGTCTCTTGTAGGAGGAAATCTCTCATAGAGCTCTGACTCAGAGCACACTGGAATGGGAACAGTGGTCTCGTGAGTACAGAGAGGTAGGAGTGCCTCTGGCAAACAGCAGGATACTGGATGCTGGATTGGAGCTGGTAACAACAGACAGCAGACAGCTGGAAAACAGGAACAGCAGCAGCAGACAGCAATCACAGGAGCTGGATGCAGAACACAGGACAGCAGACAGCTGACTGTTGGAACAGGCAGGAGGATGGTCAGACAAGTCGGGTCAGTCACAGATGAACGAAGCAGCAGAATCGGTAGGCGAAGAATGGTCAGAGGCAAGCTGGGTTTGGCAACGGGTATCAGGCAGGCAGAAGTAAGCAGGGTCAGGATAGGAGAAGGCAGAGTGGTCCAAACAAGCCGGGTAAATCAGGTAACGGATCAGGTAGCAGATAACAGGTAAGCAGATACAGGTACTGATAAGCTGCAGATCAGACAGCACTTCAGCCAAAGTCTGACTTCCTTATAAAGGCCCATGTGATGTGCTGGCAGAGATGCTGGGTCCTAGATCCCTCCTGCTGTGATGGATTCTGGGTCCTAGAGTCCTCCTGCTATTGGTGCCCTGACAACATCCCTGTGCATGGGTACATGTGCGCGCCTCTGAGCATGGGAACCTTCGTTTGAATCCTTGCGCACAAGCGTGCGCGATCACAATGCTCGTCTGGATCCCTGACATTGCCCCCCCCAAGGGGCAGCCTCCAGATGCCCATCGATGTTCTTTTTTTTTCTGGGTGAGACCGGAAAAAGGCTTTAATTAGTCTTTTTGCATGAATATTTGATTCAGGTTCCCAGGAGTTGTCTTCTGGTCCATAACCCTTCCATTTAATCTGGAATTGGGTCTGACCTTGTCTTTTCCTGCAATCCAGAATAGCCTCCACCTCATACTCCTCGCTTCCATCAATGCGGACTGGCTCTGGTGGTCTGGACCCTCTATCAGGAAAGGGGTCCATCACAGCAGGCTTTAGCTGGGCAACATGGAATATCGGATGAATTTTCAAAGTGTCAGGTAATGAAAGTTCATAAGACACCTCGTTGATGACTCTTTTCACCGGAAAGGGGCCGATGAACTTGGGTGCCAGCTTCTTGGAGGGACAAGCCAACCGGAGATTTGTTGTAGAAAGCCATACCCGCTCACAAGGCTGCAACTTCAGCCCCCCTTCTCTTCTTGTCAAAAGCCCTTTTGTTGTCTGCCTGTTCTTTGGCGATTGCTTCCTGAAGAACTTTGTTGTTCCGACTCAAGAAATTATTATTATACAGGATTTATATAGCGCCGACAGTTTGCGCAGCGCTTTACAATATTAGGGCAGACAGTACAATTACAATACAATTCAACACAGGAGGAATCAGAGGGCCCTGCTCATTAGAGCTTACAATCTAGGAGGGAGGGTTAAATGATACGAAAGGGCAATAACTGTGGGGAATGAGCTGATTGAGAAAATAAGAAGTGTAGTTGTTAGGTGGTGGCAGGATATACTTCCCTGAAGAGAAAAGTTTTCAAGGATCGCCTATAGGTGGATAGATTTGGAGATAGTCTGACAGATTGAGGTAGGGAGTTCCAGAGGATGGGAGAGGCTCGGGAGAAGTCTTGGAGGCAAGTATGAGAGGAGGTGATGAGGGAGCTGGAGAGCAGGAGGTCTTGGGAGGAGCGAAGAGGATGGTTAGGTTGTATTTTGAGACAAGGTTGGTGATGTAGCTGGGAGCAGAGTTGTGGATGGCTTTGTAGCTGATTGTTAGTATTTTGAATTAAATTTGTTGGGGCGAGTGGCAGCCAATGGAGGGATTGGCAGAGGGGGGTGGCAGACGTTGAACGGTTTGTAAGGTGGATGAGTCTGGCAGCGGCATTCATGATGGACTGGAGAGGGGCTAGTCTATTTAAAGGTATACCAGTGAGGAGGGAGTTGCAGTAGTCAAGACGAGAGATGACCAGGGAGTGAATCAGGAGCTTTGGGGTTTCATTGGTTAGGAAGGGACATATTTTAGAGATGTTGCGGAGATTGAGGCGGCAAGCCTTAGAAAGTGATTGGATGTGGGGCCAAAAGGAGAGTTCAGAGTCCAGGATAACACCAAGCACCCTGACATGTGGGGATGGGTGGATGGTTGTGCCATTGCTCTTGACAGAGAAGTCAGGGGAAATGGAGAGTGGGGGAGGAAATATTATGAGTTCAGTTTTGGACAAGTTGAGTTTAAGAAAGTGGTGTGACATCCAGGCAGATATGTCTGTTAATAAGCTAGTGATACGTGAGGAGACTGATTGGGTGAGTTGGGGGGTGGAGAGATAGATTTGGGTATCGTCAGCATAGAAATGATATTGAAAGCCGTGGGAGGCTATCAGCCGACCCAGGGAAGAGGTGTATATTGAAAATAAGAGGGGTCCAAGAACAGAACCTTGGGGGACCCCAACAGAGAAGGGAAGAGGAGAAGAGGAGGTAGAATTATAGGTTACGCTGAAAGTGCGATGGGATAGGTAGGACGAGAGCCACTGAAGAGCACAGTCACGAAGACCGAGGGAGTAAAGTTTTTTGAGGAGGACGGGGTGGTCGACAGTATCAAAGGCAGCCGAAAGATCCAGGAGTAGGAGTATAGAGAAGTGTCCATTCGTTTTTGCAGTTAGTAGGTCATTTGTGAGTTTAAAAAGGGCAGTTTCTGTGGAGTGTTGAGGGCGAAATCCAGATTGAAGGGTGTCCAGAAGGTTATTCTTAACAAGGTGGTCACTCAGTTGGTTGTAGACTAGGCGTTCTAGGAGCTTGGAAGAAAAGGGGAGCAAGGAGATAGGGCGCAGATTGTTTAGATCGGTAGGGTCCAGGGATGGTTTTTTGAGTATGGGGGTGACCAATGCATGTTTTAGAGCATTGGGGAAGATGCCAGAAGAGAGGGAGAGATTGAAGATGTGAGTTAGAGAGTGTAGGATAGAGTCAGAGGGTGAGCGTAGTATTTGAGAGGGAATAGGGTCCAGTGGACAGGTGGTTAGGTGGGCGTTAGAAAGGAGTTTAGCAACCTTGTTTATAGTTGCAGGTTTGAATAAGGATAGTGTCGATTGTGCTTGTTGACATGGGGTGTCAACTGGGGAGGATGCCTGTAGAGTGGAGATTTCATCACGAATTGTGTCAATCTTGCTTTTGAAGTGGTTAGCAACCTCCTGGGCAGTGAGTGAGTTATTGGGCGGAAGCAGTGGAGGTCCAAGTAGGGAGTTGAAGGTAGAGAAGAGTTGACGGGGACTGGATGAGAAGGTGTTAATAAGAGTGGTAAAATAAGTCTGCTTGGCAGTGTGGAGGCGAGAATTGTATTTATGGAGGGCAGATTTGTATTGGTTGAAGTCTGTGAGGGACTTAGTCTTGTGCCACAGAAGCTCAAGGACGCGGCTACGCTTTTTGAGGTTCCTGGTGTCGTTTGTTTGCCAGGGTTGCAGGGGTCGAGGCCTGATTTTGTGTGTGGTGAGGGGAGCAAGCTTGTCCAGGGTGGAGGACAGGCATTTATTGTAGATGGCAGTGGCTAGGTTGGGGCAGGACAAAGGTGAGATTTTTTCATAGAGGTGGTCAGTAGCAGAATAGAGGAGAGAAGTGTTGAGTTGGTGAAGGTTTCTACGGGTAACGGTTAGGCGATTGGAGGGGAAGGTGGTGCAAGACAGGGAGAGAGAGAATCTAATAAGGTGGTGGTGAGAGAGGGGAAAAGGATTGTTGGAGAAGCTGCATGGAGTGCATAGATAGGAGAAGACAAGGTCGAGGGTGTTCCCATCAGTGTGAGTAGGAGCCTGTACCCATTGCTTCAGGTCAAATGAGGAAGTTAGACTAAGAAATGTAGAAGTAGCAGTAGTGTTCATGTTAACTGGGATGCTGAAGTTCCCAAGAAGAATTGTGGGAATTTCAGAAGATAGAAAGTAGGGTAGCCAGGCAGAATATTCATCAAGGAAAGTTGACAGTGGTCCAGGAGACCGGTAGATCACAGCAATTCTTAGGGAGGTTGGAGAGAATAGACGTATACAGTGGGCTTCAAATGATGAGAGTGACAGAGAGGGAGCAGAGTGAAGAACCTGAAAGGTGCTCTGTGGGGATAAGAGGAATCCCACTCCACCTCCCTTAGGCCTAGGGAGTGAGTCCAGAGAAGGCCACCATGGGAGAGAGAAGCAGGAGAAGGAGAATCGCATTTGTGGAGCCAGGTTTTGGTGATAGCAAGTAGATAAAAGGAATTAGTGAGAAATAGGTCGTGAATGGCAGTGAGCTTGTTGCAGACAGAGCGGACGTTCCAGAGGTCACAGCATAAGGGGAGGGCGGTTTTTGGAAGAAGGGAGATGGAGATTAAATTGTGTAGATTGCGACTACTGTTAGAGGGTGTGGGGTGGTGGTGATGTGTGTGGTTAAATGAGAGAGGCCCAGGGTTTGGGGAAATATCTCCAGAGGCTAGGAGAAGCAGAAGAGAAAGGGAAGTAATATGGGTATATGATTTATATGAGGGGACATCCTTGAGCATCCTGGTTTTGTTATCATGTGGGCATAGAGTTAGAAAGAGGTGATGAGTGCAGTAACAGGGAGAGGGGAGAAGTGAGGATGATATGTACAGATTGTGGGGAGGGGAAGAGGGGTGAAGAAAAGATAGTTTGAGGAGAGAGGCTGCTATTGTGAATAGGAGAGGAAAGGTATGCATGTTCTAGAGAGGAAAATGTGGTTACCTGTAGTCTGGTGTTAAAGTAGTTTCTTATTAGTATGCGCTTTGTGCAAATTGCTGAAGTGCAATAGCAGAAGTGCCCACTTATTTAAAGAACCCCACTTTTTTGGAAGAACTCCCTGCAATGCTAATCCCCCGTAAGCAAAGCTTGGTTTTATACTGTGATGGGTGGGGATGGAGGTAAATAATTAATCAATTAGGAGATGATATAAGGCACATAGCTATCCCATTAAACTTCTAAAACTGCAATCAAAATGCAACACAGGCCAAGATTGTATAGATAAGAGAACCATAGATTTAGGTAAGGCTATAGGCTAAATAAACATCACAATGTTATGAACATGGCTACAGATGTAGTTTAAACAGCAGTGACAAAAGCAGTTCACCAAAGACATTTAAGCAGTCATTCAGTGTTCAGTTTAAGGAAGATGAAGCTAGTATAAACAGATATACCAATGTTAAAAGGCATAGGCAGATAGTAATGGTTCAGTTTTTGGATGGAGTGATCACAATACAGACATACCAATGTTAAAAGGCATAGGCAGATAGTAATGGTTCAGTTTTTGGGTGGAGCGATCACAATACAGACATACCTGTGAAGAGAGAGAGGCAGCGTTCAGATGCATGGATGGATGGTTGCAATAGCAGAAGTGCCCACTTATTTAAAGAACCCCACTTTTTTGGAAGAACCCCCTGCAATGCAATTGTTGTTCCGACTCAAGAAATCCCCTGTACTCTGTACCACTGGGACTGCGGATTCAAGAGTAAAGTCAGGCAAGAATGACATGTTGAAACCATAATTTGCGAAAAACAGGGATTGCCCTGTGGCCAAATGATTGGCATTGTTATAAGCAAACTCCGTAAGTGGCAGCAGGGGTAACCAATCATCCTGGGAGAAAGATGTAAAACAGCGGAGGTACTGTTCCAAAGTCTGATTTGTGCATTCCGTTTGCCCGTTGGCCTGTGGATGATGCCAACTTGATCTGTAGCAGCTCGCACAGGGCTTTCCAAAAGCTGGAAGTGAACTGGACCCCTCGGTCAGACACAATATTTGCTGGTACTCCATGTAATCTGACAATCTCCTTAAAGCGGTAGTAAACCCATGCATTTAACAGGTTAAAAACCAGTCACATTTCCGGCATGTGCCGGAAATGTAACACTCCCATTGGTTGTGCTCTAAACCAAACTGTCAAACCATCCAATGGCTGGTGTCATAGCTGATCACATGTGCAGCATCATGGCAGTTGTAGATTAAACAGAGGCAAAGATGGCAGCTTCCTTGGCTGAAAATGATAGGAGGGTTTACTACCACTTAAATGAAGACTCGAGCTGTGTCTATAGCAGAGGGAGTGCTCTTCAAGGGTATAAAATGAGCCATCTTGCACAGACGATCAACAATCACACATATTGCCGTACAGCCCTCGGAAGGTGGTAACTCAACAACAAAGTCCATGGAGATCATCTGCCAGGGTCTGTCTAGAATGGGCAAAGGTTTGAGTAGGCCCCAGGCATGGCTTATTGTTGTCTTGTTCAACTGTAGATACAGACAGGACAAGAACTTACGTAATCCCTGCAAAAGTCCACCAACTTGGGCCACCAGAAAGTACGCTGTACCAGTTCTGTGGTCTTGTGAATGCCGAAGTGACCTGCCAGGGGATGGCCATGCGGACCTTTAAGAACATTCTCTGGTACGAAGATTCGATCTCCTCTCCAAAGCAGATTGTCCCGGCAAGCGAGGGTTAATCCAGCAGGACTGGACTGGGACATGGAGGCCTGTTTAATCTGAGACAAAAGATCTGCTTGTAGAAGAAGAAAACTACCTGCTGGCAAGATGGTATCGGGAACGGAGGAGTCTCTGGGGCCATCGTACATCCGGGACAAGGCATCAGGCTTGGTGTTCTTTGACCCAGGATGGCACATGATATGGAAGTTGAAAAGGGAAAAGAACGAGGCCCATCAGGCCTGCCGTGGTTTCAAGCATCTGGCTGATCGTAGGTACTCAGGATTCTTATGATCGGTGTAAATAAAAATCGGATGGTTGCGCCTTTCAGCAGATACCTCCATTCTTCCAGGGCGGCTTTGATGGCCAAAAGTTCCCAATCGCCGACATCATAATTCTTTTCGGCCAGAGAGAGCTTTCGTGAAAACA
>BLSH010365507.1:958041-996392 GCA_018402905.1 Glandirana rugosa
ATAGGTTCGCAGCCCCTCAATTTCTGTGGAATGTGGGACACCGGAACAAAAGTGCTTTCGAGAGAGACCGGCTTTTCTTAATACTACAGCCGCTAACCCTTGAAAACCGGTAGTTTCGGCGGGACCTTCTTACCTCCATAGACGACTTTCCGCGTTGGTAGGCTAAAAATAAATGTGGCTAGTATTCTTAGGACTCATGGATGCTAGTCGGTCTACGAACTTTGGTGCCGTCCGGACTACCCGGAGCAAGAAAAGGGAAAAGTTGAAGGTATAGTACACGGTAGGACCCAGTTTCTTGTGGTTCGGACTACGGAACAGGGCCTACATGCTACCGGGGTCTCTGAGGAGGCAAGGGCTATGGTAGAACGGTCGTCCATCAAAAGAAGAGGGTTAATCCAGCAGGACTGGACTGGGACATGGAGGCCTGTTTAATCTGAGACAAAAGATCTGCTTGTAGAAGAAGAAAACTACCTGCTGGCAAGATGGTATCGGGAACGGAGGAGTCTCTGGGGCCATCGTACATCCGGGACAAGGCATCAGGCTTGGTGTTCTTTGACCCAGGATGGCACATGATATGGAAGTTGAAAAGGGAAAAGAACGAGGCCCATCAGGCCTGCCGTGGTTTCAAGCATCTGGCTGATCGTAGGTACTCAGGATTCTTATGATCGGTGTAAATAAAAATCGGATGGTTGCGCCTTTCAGCAGATACCTCCATTCTTCCAGGGCGGCTTTGATGGCCAAAAGTTCCCAATCGCCGACATCATAATTCTTTTCGGCCAGAGAGAGCTTTCGTGAAAACAAGGCCACAGGGTGTAAGGTGTCTTTAACTCCCCGACGCTTGGATATGACTGCCCCTACTGCAATTTCAACTTCAAGGACGTAGGGAAGTGCCGGATTCGGATGACTCAGGATTTCAAAAGCATGCTGGGCCTCAGGATTCCAGTGGAATCGGGAGTCTTGCTTGGTAAGCTGTGTAATAGGGAAAATTATGGTAGAAAATCCCCTGATGAACTTCCTATAGAAGTTTACGAAACCCACAAAAGCTTTAACCCCTTGTTGTCTGTGAGTACAGGCCAGTCAATTACTCAATTACAACAGACACCTTTTGCAGGTCCATTTCAACTCCCGTCGGTGAAGTAATCAAGCCCAAGAATTGTATACTTTCCCTCTTGAACTCACATTTTTCTGGCTTAGCAAACAGTCTGTGTTGACGGAGTCTCTCCAGCACCTGATTGACATGCATACGATGCTGGTCTAGGGACCCAGAGAAAATCAGAATGTCATCTAGGTACACGATGACAAAAATGTCCAAAAAGTCTCTAAAAACATCATTAATGAAATGCTGGAAGGTGGCAGGAGCGTTGCAAAGAAGGGCATTACCAGGCATTCAAAGTGAACAAATCTAGTGCGAAAAACTGTCTTCCATTCTTCCCCTTCTCTGATGCGCACCAGGTTGTAGGCTTCCCCTTAAGTCCAGTTTGGAAAAGATGTGAGCAGATCTTTGTCTCTGGAATAGTTCAGTCATCAGAGGCATGGGGTAACGATTCTTAATCGTGACTTTATTAAGCTCCCTATAGTCCACACAAGGTCTGAGTGATTGATCCTTTTTGGTAACAGAGAATATCCCTGCTCCAGCTGGGGACTTGGAAGGGCGAATTAATCCCTTCTCAAGGTTTTCATCAATATAGTCCTTTAGTGCCTCTTGCTCCCGTTCTGTTAGCGGAAAGATGCGTCCGAATGGAATTACAACCCCTGGGAGAAGATCAATCGGACAGTCATAAGGGTGGTGAGAAGGAAGCGTGTCCGCCCCCTGTTTGCTGAACACATCCAGAAAATGATGGTAAAGCTCAGGTACTGACCGCCGGATCTCTGGGTCCATGTTGAGGCACAGTAATGACGAAGGGGTGACCGGGGGGCTGGAAGTACAATGTCTCTGGTGATAAGGTGAAGAAAACTTGACTTCTCCAGTAGTCCAACTTATATGTGGAAAATGGGCTTGGAGCCAGGAAGACCCAGAATTACTGGGAAAAGCGGGGAAGAGATGGCATCCAAGCTTAACAGTTCCTCATGATGAGCAGAGCTGACATGCAACAAAGGAGTTTCTTGGGTAACTAGCCTAGACTTGATATGGGACCCACCAGCAAGGTAGACTGAAAGGCTGTGTATCTTGGATTGCAGGGGAATGCAGTGTTGATGGGCGAACTGCAAGTCAATAAAACAGCTACATGCACCGGAGTCAATAATGGCGTTGACTTGTAGGCAGCTGAAACGAAAGGGGTAGAGTGATGTGAGTGGCGTTGGCAGACACAGTAGACAGGCTGGTAGAAGCAAGTGGTAAGGACTTAGGGGTCTTGGCAGGGCAGCTGCGGACATAATGACGGGACTCTCCGCAGTACAGGCATAGGTTGTTCTGCCATAGGTTGCATCAGTCCCAATTACATAGGCTCGGGTTCTGAGACGCTGGGAGCTGGCATGGTTGGTGCTGGAACAGAAGAGGCATGAGAAGGAACTCTGGGCATCGTCCAGGTAGGCCTGTGCTGTTGTGTGGCTCTTTCAGTATGACGCTCCCGGGGACACCGATCAATCTGGATGGATAGAGTGATCAGTCCTTCCAGGGTGTTGGGGGTTCCCACTCTGGCAAGCTCATCCTTCATTCAGTCCATCAGATAGCCCCATCCGAAACTGATGTCGCAGAGCTGCATCATTCCACTGGGTGTCTGCACTCTAGCGTCTGAAGTCAGTAACATAGTCCTCGGCAACTCTTTGGCCTTGCTGAAGCGCATACAGGGCAGCTTCTGCAGTGGTGGTTCACTGCAGATCATCATACAGCTGAGCCATAGCATCAAAGAAGGCTGTCAGGGTTTGTACTTGTGCATGGTTTCCTTCCAAAAGTCTATGTGCCCAGGACTGTGGTTCCCCCTGAAGCAGGACGATGACATATTCCACCTTGGTCACTTCTAGGGAGAAAGTCCATGGCTGCAGAGCAAAGAACAGCTGACAGGCATTACGGAAGGCCCGAAACTTGGTCCGATTCTCGGAGAATCCTTCAGGCGTGGGGACCCTAGGTTCAGGAGGCAGCATGACCATGAAAGGACCGATGCTGATTTGAGAGGTAGTAGCTGGAGCTGTGGTGGTAGATGCCATGCTGGGTGCAGGTGGAGAGGTCTGGACTTGAGCCTCTAATCTTGCATAACTTTCTTGCAGGGACCTGACGGCCTGGGTGGGTGCAGAGAGATGCTGGCAGAGCTCCTCAATGGAAGTGGTGGCTGTCTGATACTGTAATGAACCACGTACCTGAGAGAGTGGAGCCTGTCTCTTGTAGGAGGAGACCTCTCATACAGCTCTGACTCAGAGCCCACTGGAATAGGAACAGTGGTCTCGTGAGTACAGCGAGGTAGGAGTGCCTCTGGAAAACAGCAGGATACTGGATGCTGGAGTGGAGCTGGTAACACCGGACAGCAGACAGCTGAAAAACAGGAACAGCAGCAGCAGACAGCGATCACAGGAGCTGGATGCAGAGCACAGGACAGCAGACAGCTTACTGTTGGAACAGGCAGGAGGATGGTCAGACAAGCCGGGTCAATCACAGATGAACAGAGCATCAGAATCGGTAGGCGAAGAATGGTCAGAGGCAAGCTGGGTTCCGCAACAGTTATCAGACAGGCTGAAGTAAGCTGGGTCCAACACAAGCCAGGTCAGGATAGGAGAAAGCAGAGTGGTCCAAACAAGCCGGGTCAATCAGGTAACGGATCAGGTAGCAGATAATGGGTAAGCAGGTACAGGCACTGACAAGCTGCAGATCAGACAGCACTTCAGCCAAAGTCTGACTTCCTTATAAAGGCCCATGTGATGTGCTGGCAGAGATGCTGGGTCCTAGATCCCTCCTGCTTTGATGGATTCTGGGTCCTGGAGTCCTCCTGCTATTTGTTCCCTGGCAACATCCCTGCGCATGTGTACATGTGCGCGCCTCCGAGCGGTCGCGGGAACCTTAGTTTGAATCCGCAACGCTTGTCTGGAGCCCTGACAGAAACCCTAATACCGTTGTTAAAACCAAACCCCTAGAAGAATGTGGCATGAACACCATTCAACACCTCTACGACAATCATCAGCTCAAAACAAGAATGCAAATAATGGAAGAATTCCATATACCTCAGCAATATACATTTAATATAATTCGCATAATACATTTCTTAGTGAAGCACCCCCTTGGAGAAACAAACGTAAACCCCACAGCTTGGGACTACTACAACCTCCCTTCACGCTCAGACAAGGGAATCTCCTTATTCTACAACTCGTTACACAAGAAAAAGTAATTCACTAAAACATCCCCCATGCTAAAATGGGAAAAGGAACTAAACTGAACATTCACACAAGACCAATGGAAAAACGCCATAACATCCACCATTAAATCTTCTCACTGCACCACCCATTGGGAAATGTCACTGAAAATAACCAATAGATGGTACTATACGCCTTATCAGCTGGCAAAATTCTACCCCACAAATTCTCCCCTATGCTGGCGTAATTGTAACTAAATAGGTAATCTCCTACACACACTGTGGGAATTCCCAGCAATAGCAAGCTACTGGAATACAATATTCCAACAATTAGCCTCCTGCACTGGAGTACTAAAAGACCCATGCCCAAAGCTAGCACTCCTTAATATAGGAATAGACACCTATCCTCCCAACCACAGACCAGTAGATACGCATATTCTACTGGCAGTGAAGTCATTACTCCTTAGAAGATGGAAATCCACTTTAACCCCGAACCTCTCAGAAGTGAAAGAACTGGTTGATACAAACAAAACATATGAAAATCTCCTAGCATTTAATTCTCTGTCTTACAATAAACATCAAGCCTCATGGAGCATCTGGACGAAGGTATAAGGCTAAACCTACAACACAATCTAACTGTACAGGTTGAAATTCATGCTTTGTGGAACCTGTATTATTTGTACCTGCAATAGTTATGACACATGTTACATACCTATATCTCTACCCCCTTCCCCTCTTTCTTTCTGTACCCCATACTACATGTTTATAACAATAAAAATTATTGTCTCAAAAAAAATAAAAATAATTAGTCATATCTAAAGAAAACGTTTCCATCCCCAAATAACATAAACATAATAACACCTGCTTCAGCAGCCAGCTTAAATGAACTATCTTATCTTTAGCAGACTAAACAGAGCTAATACATTTATGCAAATGCTGACTCAATGGCCAAGCCCTCATTTGCACTTCTATTCAATGGCATTAGCTAATGATCTCAGCACTGAATTATAAAACACAAGGGTCACGGGAAAAGCATTTAAGGTGAAAGTTGTAATTAACAGTTTTATGCCTTTGCTGTGTGAGAGGAAAGATACTTGTGCCCATTGGGGGAATAATTACACCTTTGGGGACAATATGAAAAGATTTTATTTACTGATTATACATTGGTGTATAGTTTGTAAGCTGAATAGTTCAAATTATTTGGCAGCAATTTCTGTAAACTTTGGCAAATTAATAGGCTGTTTTAATAGGAAATAGTCACCAAGGTTTGCAACAAAAGTTTTAAGAAAAAACTGCCATGAAAGTACCATGGAGACTTTTATTTGCAGACCTCTTCTTTTGAAAAATCAAGTCCTTCAGTCAAAAGAGCTGTGATTTTCTTCAGCTCTCCTGATCTGTACACTTGTTGCAGGTCAGTGACTCAGAAGGTAGTAGTGAGTCATTATAACAGCCAGGCAACTGACATTGTCAAAAGGGGGTCAGCAATATCAGCCCCAATAACGCTCTCATGGCAGGCTTAATTTAAACAAATATACATTATCCATTTTAAAGTATGTGTAAATCTTAACAAAGAACATTTCTTAATTTGCACCTTTTGGATCTGTTAAATGTAAATGTTTTGCTATGTGTGTGTGATACATGAAAAAAAAATGATGATCCTCCCAGATAGCCATTGCTGTCATTGGCACTCTGCAGTGTTATCTCATGCAATGTCATCAGGAAGTAGGTTAGGACTACAGAACATTTTCCCCATTAAAGAAGAGGAGAGCTGTGAGGTGTTCTCTAGACCTAGGATAACACTCTTCCTTCACCTACTTAATTACAGAAAATTGTTATACTTACTGTAATTTTCCTTTCCAGGGAGCTCATCATGTCAGCCTACGAATGGGTCAGCTCCACCCCTCTGACCCCACAGGACAACCCCCTGCTCAAAAAAAAGGAGGGCTTCCCCCATACCCCAGAGTTCCTAACACGACCTCGCCACAGAACACCAGGACGGGAAACCCTAGGCTGACATGATGAGCTCCCAGGAAAGGAAAATTACGGTAAGTATGATAACAATTTTCCGTATTCCTGGGGCTAATCATGTCAGTCTACGAATGGGATATAGCTAGCATGAAAAGAAAGGGCGGGACCAAGCAAAATAAAGAAAAACAAGAAATTACGTAGACTGACTACAAAAGCATTGTATCAAAAATCATACAGAAAGCGCAGAAACAAGCACCAAGGTGCCCAAAGCCCAGGAAAGGCCATTCATCATGTTCAAACAGTAATAGTAGGTGGAAGCATTTGAGGACTTTCAGCTGGCAGCTTTACAGCATTTCCACTAGAATCCTGGCATGACTTGCCCACAAAGCCAATGTTGCCATTGTAGAATGTGCATGAACCCCCTCTCGAGGGAAAAGACCCAAAGTTACCTATGCCCATCCAATGGTTTGGACTAGCCAAGAAGAAAATGATTCTAGGTGGGGCTATTTGATCCATTTTAGGACTTACTGATATATGAACCAATAACCGTTATCTGTCAGCCTGAACTTCTGTGTTCTCTGCAGATACGTGGAAAAAATTACCTAAAAATTGCATCCACCCTTGACCAATCTTCCTGTCCCAAAACTGCTGGCCTGCTTCTTACAAATAACTAGGCCATCCAACTGAACCATATTGGGATGAGCCATGCCATCCGAGTACCAAAGATCTCTGAAGTGATATCAGCAGAGCGATTAACAACTGCCTCAACAGCAGAAACCATGAACGGATCTTGTTCAGGATTAGAGAAGTTTGAGGAAAAAAATATACAGGCCAGAAAATTTAGCACTGGGACAGAGGCAGGGGGCTCTTGGATGGAAGAACCAGGAGAAAAACACTGGCAGCTGAGCACTGAGAGGAGATGTCATTAAATGCATTTGTGGGGAGCCCCACAGAGCAAATAGCTGTAGGAAACATCCCATTTGTTTAGATCCAGAAAGCATGTGATCAAAAAGTGTCTGCTCACTTATTCTCCACCCCGGAAAGGTACGAGACTGACAGGGACAGTGATTGATTCGACACATATGCTACTGACGATGGCTCTGAAGCAGTGGTGCAAAGGCCAGTAATGCCTCCTGTGCTGCCATCAACTTTAGAACAAGTATTCACTCCCTTCAATCCTGCTTGAGCAAACTGGTTCTGACAGAGAGCTTGACCCACGGCTGGAGTAAGGCAAACATAAGGTGTTTGAGATGCCATTGAGCCCAGGCCCCTGTGGAGACTGCTGCGTTCATCAATACCCTAATACAATATTTTGCTGATATCAAATGACTCATCTACAGAGCGCAGACCATCAAGATCAAGAGGGGTATCTTCCAAACAGGGGGGAAGATATGCTGCCACTCACCATAGGCCTCCAACTGCACCATTTAGGCCACATACATCTGGCCGGAAATCACGGATCAGCAGAGGATTTACTGCCGACTAAGAGTCCTCCGGGTAGGAATCTTCGTTATCCCTCTTTTCCCATTCTTTCAGTAGCAGGAGAGCTGTCCTGGAGTGAGGACAAAAAAGGAACAGCTGGGGTATGGGTGACGCCCTCATTTTATTTAAGCAGGGGGTTGTCCTGTGGGGTCAGAGGGGTGGAGCTGACCCATTTGTGGGCTGACATGATTAGCCCCAGGAAATAGTAAGTGATGATAGTAATTCTAAGACAAGAAGTATAATATGAGGTGACAATAAAGGAAAAAAAGAAATCTAATGCGGCCACCACATCCAGGGACTGGTAAGCTGCACCACATATTATGTTTTCATTCTTGGGTATATACAGTATATGTTAAGCTTTTTTATACATACCTTAAGCTTTTTTACACTAATGCATGGATCATTGGAGAAACTTTCAGTGTCTGCAATTTGGATATCTGCACCTTCCAGTTCACCGGTTAAATCATTTCTCACCTGCCAGGAAATAGAAAGAAAGGGTAAATGGAAAAATTGGTCACTGTTAAGGAGAGCAGATGGACTGCATTGCATTATCTTGAAAAAGTACACAGATACAGTATGATTAATGTCTCCATTTTCTTTTTTACAGGATCCTAAAACAATTCATCGAGATCATCATAGGAAGCAGAATTATTAGCATAATAAAATGAGGCTGCTGAGAAAAAAACGTTGGATCTCCGTAATGTACATGATTGATTTTTATATTTTGCCAGATTCTCGTCCAGCAACCTGTTAAAATTTATGGGAGCAATTTATTAATGGTAATTACAAAATGTATGCACAATGTCACTAATCGTTAGAAAATCACGGGTGGCCTTCAATTAATCTTTTGGCACGTGGCCAATATCATCAAGTGCTTTGTAAAAGGATTCAAAAGAGGTCATCCTGAACATGGTGGCACGGGCTGCTTTTCTGAGGACATTACCATTTAAATGACTTTTAAAATACTATTTAAAGTGTAATGAAGTTGGGCAGTTATCCGTCTATTAACATTATGGATATGCAGACGAAATAGTAATAATAACAGCATTAAGTAATAAGTACATTTTAAGAATGATCTGAGAGAACAACAAAAATTAACTCATATTAAAAACTGGGGAGTAGACAAAAAATATTAATATGTATAGTGTATTTAAAATTATTGCTTAAAACACAAGGCTTTAGCTATGCAAATTTTATTTGGTCATGCTTTTTTGTAAAAACATAAAACCTGTGATTGTTTACAGAGGAACCTGCAATATTTAACTATATGTAACACTTCACAGACACTTACAGTATCTCACAAAATTGAGTACACCCTTCACATTTTTGTAAATATTTTATTATATCTTTTCATGTGACACCACTGAAGAAATGGCACTTTGCTACAATGTAAAGTAGTGAGTGTACAGCTTGTATAACAGTGTAAATTTGCTGTCCTCCTCACAATAACTCAACACACAGCCGCTGGCAACAAAAGTGAATACACCCCTAAGTGAAAATGTTCAAATTGGACCCAAAGTGTCAATATTTTGTGTGGACACCATTATTTTAAAGCACTTCCTTAACCCTCTTGGGCATGGAGTTTACCAGAGCTTCACAGGTTGCAACTGGAGTCCTCTTCCACTCCTCCATGATGATATAACAGAGCTGGTGGATGTTAGAGACCTTGCGCTCCTCCACTGTCCGGTCGAGGGTGCCCCGCAGATGCTCAATAGCGTTTAGGTCTGGAGACATGCTTGGCCAGTCCATCAACTTTACCCTCAACTTCTTTAGCAAGGCAGTGGTCATCTTGGAGGTGTGTTTGGGGTGGTTATCATGTTGAAATACTGCCCTGTGGCCCAGTCTCCAAAGGGAGGGGATCATGCTCTGCTTCAGTATGTCACAGTACATGTTGGTATTCATGGTTCCCTCAATGAACTGTAGATTCCCAGTGCCGGCAGCACTCATGCATGTCCTTAGTCTGCTTGTCTTCAGCAAACTGAAGCAGGCTTTCTTGTGCATCATCTTTAGAAGAAGCTTACCTCTGGGATGACAACCATGCAGACCAATTTGATGCAATGTGTGGCGTATGGTCTGAGCACTGACAGGCTGACTCCCCCACCCCTTCAATCTATGACACTGAGCACCTGCACTCAACTTCTTTGGTTGACCATGGTGAGGCCTGTTCTAAGCAGAACCTGTCCTGTTAAACCGCTGTATGGTCTTGGCCACCGTGCTGCAGCTCAGTTTCAGGGTCTTGGCAGTCTTCTTATAGCCTAGGGCATCTTTATGTAGAGCAACAATTCTTTTTTTCAGATCCTCAGAGAGTTCTTTGCCATGAGGTGCTATGTTGAACTTCCAGTGACCAGTATGAGAGAGTGAGAGCAATAACACCAAATTTAACATACATGCTCCCCATTCACACCTGAAACCTTGTAACACTAACGAGTCACATGACACCTAGGAGGGAAAATGGCTAATTGGGCCCAATTTGGACATTTTCACTTAGAGGTGTACTCACTTTTGTTGCCAGCGATTTAGACATGAATATCTGTTGAGTTATTTTGAGGGGACAGCAAATTTACACTGTTATACAAGCTGTACACTCACTACTTTACAATGTAGCAAAGTGTAATTTCTTCAGTGTTGTCACATTAAAAGATATAATAAAATATTTACAAAAATGTGAGGGGTGTACTCACTTTTGTGAGATACTATACATCCTGTATTAGATATTCAGTCAGATATACATTGTGCTAACAACCCCCATTTTCCATATTATTAACTTCAATGTCCTGTAGTAGCAGATGAGCCTAAATATAACTGTGCACAACCGTTCTTACAGTACAAGATGACACATGCGATGAGGTATCTGGCCATTGCTCACCTATGTCTGCAGAAAACATTATATTGGAAGGGCAGAAAGTTGATTTTCAGTAAAAGAAAAACATATTCTAAGACCTTTCCTTGCAAAAATAAATTAAATATGCAGAAGAAAAATTATAAAAATGAAAGACGGCTTTATTCACAGTGCGCATGTGCGGAGCGTCAGGTATGGACGCGTGAGACCAGAGCTCCGCACCGACTCGACCAACCGGGCCCTTCTTAGCACGAACCAGAGACAGGTATCACCCTGGTCGGTTCGCAGAAGCCTAGCAAAACTGCGGGGAACCCCCTGAGCCCGCGCGATTCTGGACCGCGCTCGCGCTGCACCCGCGAGCGGCCAGTCCATCACGTGAGGCTGTGGCTTGGGCCTACGCGGCCGCATCTATAAAGCGCGATGGGTGGCCTGTCACAAAAGATCTGACAAGGGGGCCGGGCTGAGCCACCCTGCTGTAGTTTAAGACCCTCCTGGGGATACAGCTGCCATCAATCCATCCCAGTGATAATACACAATAACCAGCCGCTCATATAAGGCAGAACTAACACACAATAGCCCACGGAACCCAAGAGCTCAGTGTTCCTTTTAAGGAAAGAGAGTTTTGATTGTTGCTTGGTCAGCCCTCTCTAATTAACTCAGAAGAGAAATAAGGACAAAAACCCCTGAAGGGGTCAACCCCAATGGAGTCAGGTACAGTCCGAAGAGAATTATCTCACCAGCCGGGCTTTAATAATTCAGTCACTAAAGCAGATCCCATTGCTTTGGGTTCTCCACAGGTGACAGATGACAGAGGAGATGACATGGAAGCAGGGACAGAGGGGGGCTCACAAATCCATTCCTCTCCTGGCCCCCTTCCAGGAGCTCAACTTGCTACCCAGACCCTGTCTTCAGCTTCCACTATCTCACTTCTTGAAAGGACCCTTGATGAACTAATATCAACCCCCCACAAGGACCCAGCAGCAGCCAATCCTCTTGCTGCTTCCCCCGGTCCTCTATCCCCCACACTTCATGCTGATTTTCAGTTGATGATGGAGGTATTTTCGAAGATGCTCTCAAAAGGTTTGGACCAAACAGCCTCTCAAATAACTTAAGTTATTCAAGCTGATCTCCAAAATCTGGGTACCCGGATTGAGGCAATTGAACATAAAACGGAACAAACGGTCGCGAGGGCTAATCAGAACACAACGCGAATCCAGGACCTTCAAGACCAGCTAGAAACAGCACTGTCCAAAATAGATGACCTTGAAAACCGTTCCAGGAGATACAATTTCCGGATTAGGGGCCTCCCTGAGAACATTACGGACGTCCATGTAGCAGTTACTGAATTTATCAAAGATGTTATTCCGGACATTCCTGAGCATCGTCTGGAAATTGACAGAGCTCATAGAGCGCTACATCCCCCTCGCTCAGATGGTCTACCTAGAGACATAGTGGTAAAACCCCATTTTTACAGTGTGAAAGAGGAGATCATGAAAGTCTCAAGGAACTCCCCTAACCTATCCATCCAAAGTCATCCTGTCCAGATCTTTGCGGATCTATCTCCCTCCTCCATCCAAAAGGGGAGATCCATGAAGCCTCTCCTAGAAGTCCTCCAGAAGTCGGCTATCAAATACTGGTGGTCCTTTCCGTTCCGCCTTTCCTTCATTTTCAAGAGCAAGAATTATGGCTTTTCCACATTCCAAGAAGGAGAACACCTCTTATTATGCCTTAATCTTATCTCACAGGACTCCTCTCTCACGCTTTCCAACAAAGCAGCAGGATCCTCCAAGGGGACCCTCCCCTCAGAGTCCTGTTCCCCAGCTATGGCGGAGCCAAAAATCCAAGCGCTCCAAGGATTCTCATCCCCCTTGACTCCTGATCCCAATCTCGGTGTTTAAATGTTGGTCACCTTGTGGTCACTAACCCTTCGCTTTACGAGATGTTTTCAACTTATATCCTTCTAAGTGACTCCTATACGGAAGATTTTTTTTTATTTTTTATTGTGGTTATCCACTCTACTGTTCCTACTTTGTTCTAATAATCCTAAACCTGAGAGGTTTGTTGTGTTGCTCTTTCCCGCTCCTCCACCCTTACGTCCGCCTGGTGGGGGGTGAGGGTGGAGGAGGGGTGACTCGAAGTGTTTGATCTCATAGCAGTTACTGCAAAATAGAGAGTTATATCCTGGGAAGATGTGTTTATGTTTTTGAGGACCCCGAGGGTCCTTAGTTTGTTACTATATATTAATTACGCCAGCCGAATCCGAGGTGGTCGGAGCAGAGCTGTGCCCCTTTTGGTGGCTTGGCTTCCCTCTGACTCCCCTGATCGGGGTTCGCCTTTTGAGGGGCCCCACCTAGGGCAGGCTTTATGTATCTCACTTTTGCTAAGGTTATCCTTTTTATTATGGGTCCGGGATTAGGTCGAGGCGGTTGCTATGCGCCTCCCTCTGTCCTGAGGAACTGCATGCGGGTGTTTCCCCGGTCAGGGGTTTTACTGCCATCAGGGCAGTTACAACTTGGTACTTGTCTGACTATGGGGGTGAGTCTTCCTCCCCCCGGTGTCAGACCTCAGAGGACTTGGGTGGTAGGTTCTCACCTTCCTCCTCTGTTACGTTTTGTTCTTTTATCTCTTTATCTTTGCCTCTCGTTCAATACTCTCTTAACCTCTTCTTTCTCTCCCAGGCACCAGGGGACCTCTTTCGTTGGCTTCATCATTGGTAGGCTCTCTTGTAATTGCATACGATTTCAGGTAAGCCTTTCCTCAGTGATGCATAGTTTACCTCCTTAACCTCATGGCCACTACTGGTAACCCTACAGGGCAACTAAGCGTTGCTACACACAATATTCAAGGCCCAACTCCCCAATGAAAAGGAAAAGGTATTTTTCAGCGGCACACTCACAGCATATTGATGTGCTTTTGCTGCAGGAAACACATTTTCCAAGGCAGTTCATCCCTAAGTTTCTCCATGCTAAATACCCCCAATTTTTCCTGGCTAATGCTACAGATAAGACTAGAGGTGTAGGAATATTTTTCGCCAAACGGGTAACATTTTTACCTCAGAAAGAGATCAAAGACCCTGAGGGTAGGTTTATATTACTATCAGGAGACTTGGGGATCTGTTTTCACCTTTATTTCTTATTACGCTCCAAACCAGGGCCAATTGAAATTCTTTCAAACAATGTTTAAGCTACTCTCCCCTCACCTGGAAGGGAGTGTAATAATAGGGGGTGATTCTAACATGGCACTTGATTACTCGCTCGACAAGTCGAGAGGAGGTCACTCCCGGGTCCTTCGTCCAACCAAAAATAGCCTCAAACTCGCAAAGCTACTCCATAATTTGGGGCTTATTGACATATGGAGGGAATGCAACCCTAGAGTAAAGGATTACACACACTACTCTGCCCCCCATCAGAGCATGGCTAGCATAGACCACATCTTTATTCCTGCCTCAGTCATCCCCCGGATTGCTAAAGCATTTATCAGAGACTTTCCCCTGTCGGATCATTGTCTAGTCATATTACAAGTTAAAGCGATTTCAGGCCTGAGAGGGATACCTCGCTGGCGTTTGAATGAATCATTATTAAACAATCCAGTACACTGTACATTACTGGAGAAGGATCTTAAAGAATTTTTTCAGCTGAACGACAATGGAGAAGTCTCTCCCCCGACACTCTGGGCAGCTCATAAAGCGGTGATGAGGGGCAAGATTATTCAGCTGGCAGTTAGGCTCAATAGGGAGAGGAAGAGTGACATTGAGAAATTAGAGCAGGATTTCCAAACGCTCTCCAAGGCACTTAAGAAGAACCCATCCCCCCAATCTAAGGCCCAGTTGGAAGCAGGTAGGGTAGCTCTTAACCTTGCCTTGACTACCAAAACTGAGAAACAAATTGAATGGTCTAGAGCCCACTTCTATTTGCAAAAAGACCAAATAGGTCCCAAATTGGCTGCCAGGTTGTCCCCTAGGTTTCGATCCTTTACTTTCCCAAAGATAAGAGATAAGATGGGGGACTTGACCAAGAATCCTCATAGGATCATGAGTTCTTTTCAGAAATTTTTCGCCAATCTCTATGAGCAGAAGAATATTTCTCCTCCCCATCTGCAGGATACTTTTCTAAATAAGATTTCCCTTCCTAATCTTACCACAGATCATAGGAACTCCCTAGAACAATTGTTCACAGAAGCGGAAATCATAGAAGTAATCAAAAACCTCAAGAGGGGGTCTGCTCCTGGGCCCGACGGATTCTCATTGGGCTATTACAAAACCTTCGGTCCCACTATTGCTCCTCATTTAGCTAAAATTTTCAATTCTCTCAAAGGATGGGACTAAGCTCCAGAAAGAGGCTAATTTAGCTTCTGTTGCAGTTATTCTCAAACCGGATAAGGATCACTCGAATGTTTGCAACTATAGACCCATCTCGTTAATTAATAATGACTTAAAAATCCTGACTAAGATCATGGCTAATAGGTTATCCAAATTTATAGGTGAATATATCCATAAAGACCAGGTGGGTTTCATCCCAGGTAGACAAGGTCCGGACCAGATCCGCAGAGCAGTTAATATTATCTCGCTTCTAAACTCTAATTGGCATGGTGGACTCCCTTGTGAAGGATACATACTTTCCGTAGACCTACAAAAAGCATCTGACACCCTTAGTTGGTCTTACTTGTTTGAGATCCTCTCCAGATGGGGCTTTAGTCCTAAATTCATCAAGACCCTTAGGGCTCTTTACGAGAAATTCCGCTTCCATCAAATGCATCATTTCTTGACCTCACTTTTGAGGTCTAGAAATGATTCAGTGGGCATCACCCCATATGAGAAGTGGTGTTCCGAACTTCAGAACCAAAAAGGGGGCATCTCATTAATCTATGCGTCACTGATGGAGAATTCAGCTAAACCCCCATATGTGAGTAAATGGGAAAAAGACCTAGCTGTGGCTTGGGATGAGGATAAATGGTACTCCCTATTTCAGAGATCCTCTAAAGGGTTGAATAATATCACTCTGATGGAGGCCAATCTTAAGGTCTTCATGCGCTGGTATCTGGTCCCAACCAGACTGGCGACTATGTCCCCGAGTGCTTCGGATCTTTGTTTCAGAGGGTGCAGACTCACGGGATCCTTTATCCACATCTGGTGGGAATGCCCTCGTATCCGGGGCTTTTGGAATAAGATTTTTCACCTCCTACGAAGGGTCTTGGGGCAGGCGTTCCCCCAAAACCCAGAAACTGCCCTTCTCAACGCTAAACCGGATGGTCTTTCTAGGCCCCTCTTTAAACTGACTCACTTCATCCTACTGGGAGCCAAAATTACAATTGCCAGGGCCTGGAAACACCCTTCGGTCTCTTATTTTTCTGCTAAACAAAAAGTTTCCTGGATCATGACTCAGGAGAGGCTCGCCAACATAATCCTTGATTCCTCATCTAAATTTGATTTAATCTGGGAGCCGGACATGTCCGCCCCGATATCGCAGTCCCAATAAAAATCGCAGATCGCCGCCATTACCAGTAAAAAAAAATAAATAAATAAAAACGCCATAAATCAATGTCCATAGTTTGTAGGCGCTATAACTTTTGCGCAACCCAATCAATAAACGCCGATTGCAATTTTTTTTACCAAAAATATGTAGAAGAATATAAATCGGTCAAAACTGATGAATAAATTTGTTTTTTTATTTTTTATTTTTGGATATTTATTATAGCAAAAAGTAAAACATATTGTTTTTTTTTCAAAATTGTCGCTCTTTTTTTGTTTATAGCGGCGATCAGAAATGACGCAGAGGGGATCAAATACCACCAAAAGAAAGCTCTATTTGTGGGAAAAAAAGGACGCAAATTTTGTTTGGGTACAACGTCGCACGACCGCGCAATTGTCATTCAAAGAGCGACAGCGCTGAAAACTGAAAATTGGTTCGGGCAGGAGGGGGGTTTAAGTGCCCAGTAAGGAAGTGGTTAATGAAGAGTGTATTACAAAGAAAAACCTGCCCAAAAATTTGAAGCGAGCAATATAGAGAAATGTTTATGTTTTAATTACCGTACTTAGCTATATGTAAACCAATAAAATGGGGCAACATATACAGTGCAGTAGGTCGCAAATGATCATGCATTGTCACAGCCATTCACCATTAATCACAGCTCTGTGCCTCCTGTATAATTAACCCTTTAGTTTTCATTGTTTCAGATGCACAAGAGCAATGTGTAGAGTGTAGTAACCTACCCACAGCATGTAAATCTCTGAAAACAAAACAGTACAGCGCACAATGCCCCAGTATATTGTGCTGGCTGGTTTGATTCCTGCAGCCTTTATAATATTTTTACACATTAGATATGTGGCTGTTGGGTAAGGCAACATAGCATGCAGCAGGAGACCCAAGCTTCCGACACACCTTGGAGTCTTGGATATTGAAACGCTATTGGCACCTCTAAAGCCTCGTACACACGGGACGATGATCGTACGTATGATCATCACAAATCGTATGTTGGCTGTTGTCAGTGGTGTATCATCCATGGGTGCAGGGTGTTCACTGAACACGGGCCCTGAGGGGTGGGGGGCCCACTGTGCTCTGACCCACACATTGATGATCTCTCCCTGGTTGACAGCCGGGGATGATCGGTGTGGTGTGGGCTTGCACACGGGCCCACCAATTAATGATACGCCCCTGGCTGTTGTATCTAGCATACTGACTGCACTACACGATCGTACTAGCACAGAAGAACGTTCGGGTGCATGTAATTAGCATCCAGCCATTCCTGACTTCTGAGCATGCATGTTTTGCACAATACAACTTTGTTGTACCAACTGCTCTGTACACACGATACAACGGTCATATGAGCGCTTCTTGGTACGACCAAGTTTTCTAGTCTGCTCATACAACTCCCTTGTACGACTGTCGTATGTTCGACTGCTCTAATAGCGCATACGAACGATCGATATCGCATACAGCGGTCGTTAGTACAACCTGTTGTATATGATTGTCGTCCCGTGTGTACGAGGCTTAACTCTACAAAGAAAAAAAACAAAGATCGACTGCTATAGAGGAAGTACTGGTATTGTTACATGAGTTTCCTATACTATATTTGTTTAAATATCTTCACCTCCCTCTGAAATCTTTGGTCATTCATCATGATATATCTAAACAGGATACAGAAATATGCATCCAGTAAACCTGCTATTCAGTAACTAAACACCATAACTGCTGGTTCATTCGCTGCCTTATTAGCATGTCCTTTGTAGCTTTTAGGATACACACATCCAGAATCAATGAAGGATAACCACCACTCTTCACTTTGTGCAGCCAAATGCAAACTACTAGCAACACCTAGATCAGAAGAAGCTATGGCAACTTATAGTATTTGCCTTTTTTATAGCCAATCAGACAATGCACAACTGCAGAGAACTGCAATGCTGCCACAAATAATAAGGTTGAGCTACAGGACTGGACATTCCTCCTTCTTCTCCTTGTATACCTTTAAGAAGTTTCTACCTCCAAGCATAACATGGAAAACTACTTGCTCTCTTCACACATACAGTAGAAGGTAAAGCACTTCCATGCCATATTGCATCTCGTGGGCCTGGAGGACACAATCAAATGGAAAGTCACTAGCATGTAGTCAACCAGAAAATTCCCACATCTTCTCTAAGTGTCCCCACCATAATCAGTAAGCAAGTACATACTTCAAATGCACAGACATTCATTGCTAAATCTTTGCCATTCATAATTTCAAACTTTCTCTGGCTGCCTGGTTTGACAAACCTTGTCGTTTCCAACATTAGGCTAGTATATTCTCATTCTTGCACTTGCTTTGGAGCACTACATGTTTTGAGCTGTATGTCTGACGTGAGTTCTTTAGTGCCAAATGAGAGTGAATAAAAAGTGATCAAAAGTACTACAGGCTAGGCGGTATGTTTTTTCCAGGTACAAATACCATTCTCATCCAGCTGCATAACTGCTGTAGGAATGACACCTACTCTCACTTGCAGTGGTTAATGTTCAGACTACGCTGTTTATATTCATAGTAGTATTACTAAAAAATTACTAGAAAACATTGCTGCTATTAGTTCTTTTTTAGTATATTTTTTCCGCATGTGATCACTCTTTTAATATTTAGGAGAGGTATGCCATATATAAGGTGGTAATCCTTCCAACATGAGAAGCATTACAAATCAAATCCTGATGTTCAAACAGGTCAAAAAAGCTTAGAAGAGTTGATTCAGTTGTATTTCAATCAGTTGAGGACGTTATCCTTTTTTTTTTTTTGTGAAAAAAGAAAAACGAATGTGCAAACCAAAATATAACCAAACCTCCACGAGTAGCAGCCAACATTAGAAAAGTGTCCCTACAAAGAGAAAATGTTTAAATATAATAAATGTGGCGCTTGCTTAAATACAGTGCTATAGTGAACAATATATGTATAAATAATCAATACATCATAGAATCAAGTACATATGCTATATACAATTCAGTGAAAAAGTCCAAAGTTCATATATGTGCAAAAAAGTGCATGTGCAAAAAAACAAGTGTATGTCTTAGTTCTACATTTCCAAAAATCCAGAAAAAGTGCTTGTGCAATCAAAAGATAAAATTGTTGATAGTCATAGGCGTGTGCAGCCTATTGCATTAGGGTGGCACCCCAAATCTCAACCACACATGCATGTGTATATATATATATATATATATATATATATATATATATATATATATATATATATATATATATACACACACACACACACACACACACTATATTTCCAAAAGTATTGGGACGCCTGCCTTTACATGCACATGATCTTTAATGGCATCCCAGTCTTTGTCCGTAGGGTTCAATATTGTGTTGGCCCACCCTTTGCATTTATAACAGCTTCAACTCTTCTGGGAAGGCTGTCCACAAGGTTTAGGAGTGTGTCTATTGGGATGTTTGACCATTCTTCCAGAAGCGCGTTTGTGAGGTCAGGCACTGACGTTGGACGAGAAGGCCTGGCTCGGAGTCTCCGCTCTAATTCATCCCAAAGGTCAGGACTCTGTGCAGGCCAGTCAAGTTCCTCCATCCCAAAGTCACTCATCCATGTCTTTATGGACCTTCCTTTCTGCACTGGTCCAAATCATTTGGTGGAGGGGAGGATTATGGTGTGGGGTTGTTTTTCAGGGGTGAAGGGTACATTTAAGGCGTCAGCATGCCAAGACATTTTGAACAATTCCATGCTCCCAACTTTGTGGGAACAGTTTGGGGATGGCCCCTTCCTGTTCCAACATGACTGTGCACCAGAGCACAATAAGGACATGCACTTAGCAGGGGTGGTGGAAAATTAACTTCAAGTGCAATAATTGACCTTATAATAGTAACTAAAACATATAGAATTAAGTGTAACAATCTAAAAATAAAAATTCCAAAATGCTATAATCATGGGAACCTCCCAACTCCCCCCCAAAGTTGTTGCACTTGAAGTTAATTTGTAGTGCAATGTTCTGCAGAGGGGTTTTCACCATTCCTGCTAATTTAAAAAAAAAATGTATGTCTTATTCTGCTTTGGATGTGTATTACATGTGAAATGACATATCACTGGAATTATTTCACTTGAAGTTAATCTGTATGGCAAATATATATTGAAGGGGTTTCCACCATCCCTGCTAAGTTTCATTTTTATGTCTTATTTTCAATGTGATGTGTATTATATGTGATGCTACATCTCACAGAGACCGGCACTGTGGTAATATTGAAGTCTATTGAGATTTCCATACTATAAAGGGTTCCACCATTATTGTTAAGTTATTGATCAGTAAGTTAGCGCTGCACTTTTTTTTTTGTGGTGTGGGAACACATAACAGTGCTTAGCAGCAATCCTTTTACGGACACTTTTTATTTTACCTCCAGTAATTTATTGCAAATAGTAGTGGGGTGATTATCTATTATACTAAAGAGTGGCGTGTGGAATTAATAAACATCAACATATTTCAGTTGTGCCCCACTAGGCTGCCCCCCCCCCCCATGGACAGTGTGCCTGGCTGCTGAGTTCATCTCCCCATCACTGTACTCAGTGCACTGATGGGCACTGATTGGCAGCACTGATGGGCACTGATTGGCAGCACTGATAGGCAGCACTCATGTGCACTGATAGGCAGCACTGATGGACACTGATTGGCAGCACTGATGGGCACTGATTGGAACTGATAGGCAGTAGTGATGGGCATTGATTGGCAGCACTGATTGACACTGATAGGCAACACTGATAGGCACTGCTAGGCATTGATAGGCAGCACTAATTGGCACTGATTGACAGCACTGATGGGCACTAATAGGCAGTACTGATTGGCACTGATAGGCAGCAATGATGGGCATTGATAGGCAGCACTGATGGTCACTGATTGGCACTGATAGGCAGCACTGATGAACACTGACAGGTGGTGCTGATTGACACTCATAGGCAACACTGGCATTGATTGGTAGCACTGATGGGCAATCATAGGAGGACATTGGTTGGCACTGATAGAGAGCAGGTGGCAGTGATTGGCAGCACCGATTGGCACTCATAGGTGGCATTGGTTGGCACTGATAGGCATCACTCACCAATGGGCACAGATTGGCACTGATTGGCACTCATAGGCAGCACTGAAAGGCAGCACTGATGTGCACTGATAGGTGGCACTGATGGACACCGACAGGTGGCACTGAAAGGCACTGACAGGTGGTACTAATTGACACTGAAAGGCACTGACAAGTGGCACTGATGGGCACTGACAGGTGGCACTGATTGGCACTGACAGGTGGCACTAATTGGCACGGACAGGCACTGACAGGTGGCACTGATTGGCACTGACTGGTGGCACTGATTGGCACTGAAAGGCACTGACATGTGGCACTAATTGGCGCTGAAAGGCACTGGCAGGTGGCACTGATGGGCACTAACAGGTGGCACTAATTGGCACTGAAAGGCACTGACAGGTGGCACTGATGGGCACTGACTGGTGGCACTGATTGGCACTGAAAGGCACTGACATGTGGCACTAATTGGCGCTGAAAGGCACTGGCAGGTGGCACTGATTGGCACTGACAGGTGGCACTAATTGGCACTGAAAGGCACTGACAGGTGGCACTGATGGGCACTGACTGGTGGCACTGATTGGCACTGAAAGGCACTGACATGTGGCACTAATTGGCGCTGAAAGGCACTGGCAGGTGGCACTGATGGGCACTGACAGGTGGCACTGACTGGCACTGACAGGTGGCACTGGCACTGATGGGCACTGACAGGTGGCACTGCTTGGCACTGAAAGGCACTAACAGGTGGCACTAATTGGCACTGAAAGGCACTGACATGTTGCACTGATTGACACTGACAGGTGGCACTGATTGGCACTGAGTGATAGACAGCACTAATGGGCACTGACAGAGGTGAAGGGGAGTTTCACATTGAGTAGATTGTGAGGCTTGCCAGAGCCGCTGAGTCTGTGAAACTGCCATGTAATGTAAAAGCTTGCAGGGAGAGAGATCACCTGTCAAAAGTCAGCCGTGATTTCGGGGATGGGCAGGGCCAAGCAGCTCTCAAACACCAGCCAATGATTGGGCTGCTGAAGAAAGGGGGCGGAGCTATATTCACGTAGTGGCCCACCCAGACCCCATCCCATTGGCTAGTGTTTCACAGCTTGTTTGGTCCCGCCCATCCCCCCAACATCACCGCTGACTTTTGACAGGTGATCTCTCTCCCTACAAGCTCTTACATTATATGACAGTTTCACAGACTCCTCGGCTCTGGAAAACCTCACAATCTACTCAATGTTTCAAAGGCTTCATACCCCTCTCTTCAGATGCAACATTTCACAGCAGCCTAAGGGAGGGCTGGCATGCAGCTACACTAACACGGTTGGGGAGATTAGGGTGTGCCCAGGCACACCCAGCACACCCAGTGCACACACCTATGTTGATAGTGGATGTGCAACAATCAAGTAAATAAAGACATCAATTCTTATAATGTGCAGTCACGCTTGCTACCATCTGCAATCCACCAATAATGTGCCCCAGCCTCTCACCTCAAATAAAGACCCCCACCTGGTCTAGTAACGCTTCTGGTAATTGTTATCCTTAATGGCAGTTTCCATTCCACTCTTCTCCTTAGACCACCAAACCAGATAAAGGTGTAAGCAGTGGTTGGGGATAGGAATAAAAGACAGTGTTCTCCCGCTGTGCAAAGTCTCCTCTACTCTTCTTCATTCCAGACTCATACAAGATAAAGGAGATCTCCATAGTGCAGTAATTCCATATAAAAAAAATGTATTCAAAAGCAGCAAACTTACAATTAAAATTAGAACATTAAGAATCAATATAATTCAGGGACTTCCGGTCTCGGCCGCGACCGGAACTGACATCACCTGGCTCCTCCCGACGCATTGCATCACTGATCACGTAACTTTATCAAGAGCTTGGAGTCGGATGAGCGTAGCCGGACTTATATATGTTTCCTATTGTCATGGCAACCCGATAACAGCCATTTTGGACTTCAAGTAAGTAAATAAAAGCTGGAAAACGGCAATTCATAGAAACTTCACTAAAGCAATGAAACACAACTCCTATTGGTAATAATTAAAACAACTCCTAAAAGTATTGGAAGATCTTCAACACAACTCCCTTGTGCGGCATCTAGTGGTTGATCATAGATGATACCATCAAAGCATCTCCCAAAGATAATAAAAAATCCAATAATAATCCCAATAGCAACAACTAGTGATGGATATTTAGACAACATTAAATGTAACTTCATGATTTAAGTAGATGATTCTTGACATAATAGATGACTATGAATCTAGTGTTGGATATTAAATACCCATATTTTCGACGTAATATATCACTATAAATGGAAAACTATATACTATTAAGACATCTATTAAACAAAGGGATCTAATAAAAAAAAAAAAAAATATTATCTGACATCCCTAGATTTACAAGAGGAGCACCTACTTTGAGAGATAGAATTGCTAAGTATGTAGTGGACCCATCGTCTAATAAGAAGTTCAGCTTTTTTGAAGAAAAGGGCTTTTATCTATGCAAGAATTGCTACACTTGCAGACATACTAAAGAAAGTAAGAAGAAGAAGAAGGAAGAATTTAAGATAAGATTGAGGATTTTATATGATGCAAAACTGAAGGAGTGGTTTACCTTTTAGAATGACCATGTCATATCCAATATGTAGGGAGAACTAAGAGACCATCATTGAGGGAACATACGCAGAATATTAAAAAAGGTTTTCCCAAACATAGCTTATCAAGGCATTATACTTGGCACCATTATAAGGATCCTTCATGCCTTATGGTCTGTGGAATAGAAAATGTAAACCCCATTGGAAGGGTGATAATAAGATTATTAAACTTAGCCAAATGGAATCACGTTGGATCCACGAATTACAGACTTTGGTGTCCCTAGGGCATAATGCTGATTTTGATCTTAATCGTTCTTTTTCAGATTTTTAAATAACTCTTTTTTATTAGATCCTTTTTTTAATAGATTATTATTGGTGGATTGTGGATATTGGAAGCAAGCGTAACTACACGTTATAAGAATTGATGTCTTTATTGTACTTGATTGTTGCACATCTACTATCAACAATTTTTTCTTTTGATTGCACAAGCACTTTTTCTGGATTTTTGGAATTTTAGAACTAAGAAATGCACAAAAAATCTTTTTTTGCACATACACTTTTTTGCACATATGAACTTTGGACTTTTACACTGAATTGTATATAGCAGATGTACTTGATTCTATGATTTATTGATTATCTATACATATATTTTTCAAGACAGCACTTTATTTGAGCAAGTTCCACATTTATTCTATTTAATCCTTTTCTTTATGCCACAGAATCATAAAATAATGTATTTGCATTCTCAATGGTGTAGCCAATGAAGTTTACTATGGAATGTATTGTGCCAAGCATCTTTTTATGTATACGGTATTAATATCAGCACTGTTTTGTAAGGCAAGTATGGTTCATATTTTGTTCACAAAATATTGGAATTGTTACTTGGGGTTGAGGTTTTTGCACATTCCATACTTCATTATGATTATGTCATCAGCTAATATGTGGACAGATTTAACCACTTCAGGACCTGAGTAACGTTTGGTAAACATTGTTGCATAAGATTAACGTCATTATGGTTTATTCTGTACCTTCCATTGGATTCTTTTCTTCACAGACACTTACACTGAAATAGATGTTCAGTCAGATAGATATTGTGCTAACAACCCCCATTTTCCACATTAGTATGTTTAATTTCCTGTAGTAATAGATGAGCCTAAATATAACTGTGCAGTCTAAAAAGCCACTGTCTGCACAACCGTCCTAACACTGCAAGTCTGTGTGATTACACTTGTGAAGAGGTGTGTGTGACTGTTACTCACGTATGCCTGCATAAAACATTATACCAGAAGGGTAGAATGTTGATTTTCAGCAAAAGAAAACGTTCTTTTAAGACATTTTACTGAGGAATGTATGTCAAAGAAAAACCTGCCCAAAGGTTTAAAGCTAGTAATATGTAGAAATATTTATGTTTTAATTACTTGTACTTTTTTCTGAAATATTGCACTGGTAGACCTGATTCTAAATTGTAGCTAATTGAACTTGTGCTTCAAAGTTGTATCAAAAGAACACAATACAGATGACTGTCATGTACAATGACCCGTCAGTGGCATTTTATTTTAATAAAAAATGATAAAGAATTGCTATTCTACTCTGTTTGGGAATATATAAATTATGTTGTTTGATTGCTCTAGGTTCTTTTAGATGTAAGGAAGATTGTAAGATTTACATGTTTGCTTCAGGTGATCATAACATTGGTTACCCATGGTGAGGGTATAACGGCCTGACTAATAACTAGCTTTGAAAATGTTTGCTTACATTTTTTTCATAGCCAGAGTGACTCAGTGGTCCTTATTAATGTTATTTTTTGAAAAACAACCAATTCAAAAATGTTGCGGTATTTTGATATGCATTGATTTTTTTTTAATTTTAGGGACCATTGTGTATACCAATTAACTAAAAAATTGTAGCTGCAAAGCATAGGTTTTATATTCTCACAAATACTAAAATTCAGTATATGATCATTCTGGTCTTTTACAATCACTTGCAAATGTGTACATTTTCTGAACAACCATTTGGAACCTCCATATAACACTAACAGGCTGAAGGCTCATTTTTCACAGGTGTGGATAGAAAAATAACTGCTGTAATCAGTATTATATTTGACTCTAGTCCAGCGTTTCTCAAACGGGGTTCCATAGAAACCCTAGGGTTTCTCTAGAGGTTACTGAGTAGATGTTAATTGATCCCCCACCTGATGGTGACTGCTTAGTTCTGGCACCAATGTCACACAGCACATGAAAAGGAACCTCTCATCTTACACCATTGATCACCAATATAAAAGGGTCATTCTCCCATAAACCGTCCAATCTAAGGTGGCCCTTCTCCCAATGACCATCAACACAAAAGGACCAGTCTCCCATGAACCCCCGATCTAAGGGGACACTTCTTCTGTTGACTACTAACTGAAAGGGTTCTTTCTACCATTGACCAATAACATGAAGGGATATTACAATTTGCACAGCTTGTGTTTTTATTCTGCCCACCATTGTTATCTGTTTTATTTCATAATTATTACTGAAAATAACTTTGCATATGGCAGGAACATGTTAAATATGATTTGCTCTGGGTGGCAGATATGCTAGATATTTTACATAATTTTTTGTTTTCTTTTATCATTATATCTACAGCTTATTGATCATACTAATGTACTATAATTATGTTTTGCAGGGGTTCTTCTGAGAACTGAAACTATTTCAAGGGTTCTTCTAATGTAAAAAAAAAAACAAAAAACATTCTCTCCGGTTGATATTTTTCCATACAAGTCATGATGTAGCAAAATCTTGCATTATAAGAGGGTGGATTAACTTTGACTTTTCTTAACCTCCCTGGCGGTATGATTATTTCAGATTTTTGGTGCTGAAAGCTGTACGATTATTTTGCATGGAAATTTGGCGTTTGATATTGTAGGCCTGTAATTCTTAGGAATAACTCACTTAAATCTGTCCAAACAAGAGTCTAGTAGACATCCCGGGTATGAAAAAGTTTGAAACATGAAATCATAAATTATAAAATAATAAATAACTATAAATAATTATCAAAAATAATAACAGAATAGTAATAACATTTATTCAATAATGTAATCAAACCAAAAACACTGAAATTTGCTCAGTTGCAGAATTGTCGCTGTCGTCACTTTCAGTTTCTGATAAATTTCCTCAAAAGTCAGTATCACTCAATCCTGCAAATCATTCTTATTTACTATCGATGTTTTCTAGCTGATAAAAAACACGTTTGTCGTTTTGAAGGGACACTTTTTGGTTGCTATGGACATTCTCATGTTTCCAGGCAGAAAGAATGACATATATAATATAAAAGTGCATGCAGGGCTCTGGGCAAACCACTAGGGACAATGGGATGTGAAATGATTTCATACAGTAATGTAATGTGTAAGATTACAGTGCACTGTATGTTTACTGTGTGTTTCACTATTTGAATTTCCCGCCGGTCTCCGTCCCCGTGCAACGCGGCGCTCGCAGGGAACGGAGCCCGACACACAGAGGCATCGGGCAGAGGGACAGACACGCTGACACCGCGGGGGACATCGCTGGATCCAGGGAACAAGGTAAGTAACGCTGCCTTGGATCCAGCGATGCAATCCTGAGTGTGGCTCTGGGTTACTGCTAATAGTACTGAAAATCCACCCCGAGCCACACTCGGGATTACCGCCAGGGAGGTTAACTGATATTCACCATAGTACTTCTAGTTGTCAAACACCTTATTCAGTTCATTGTTCCATTACGCCCAACTGTCCCTCATTTAAAGGGCATGTCACTCTTTTAAAACCAAGTTCCTCTGTCATTTTTTCCTACTTTTGTCCTTTTTTTGGTCTGATATTTATATACCTATGTATTCGTGAACTGACAAAAGTGGTTTTACTGCGCTATACCTTTCATCCAACTTCTCAATATTGCATTTGTTAATACACCATGTACCTAACTGCAACCAAAGACTGTCAGTAGCAACTCAATATACATTTGTGACTGGAATTATGGTTTGCCTTCATTTTTGAAGACAAGATGAAAAGGCTAAACTGAAAGCGCAATATAGCAAATACAAGCAACAATACCATGAACATCTTTGAATACATACCGAAAAACCAACGCTTAGTTTATGTAATTAATTTAGTGATGCAAGAGGAAAAAAACTGCTAGGGCTAGTAGAAAAGGCTGTGCCAACTATATCAGATTTTGCATTGTAGCAGGGCGGCATTCCATGTTTTTCATGTTCATTTCATTAAATGATTTGTTTGTTAGCTGGTACTAAGATCAACTTCATCTTACATGCCCAGTGTCTCCAATGCATTACCCAAAAAACAAACCAACAAAAAATGCAAATAAGAAAGAAATGCAAATATCTTCACTTTTACAGGAGATGTCCATAAAAGTATAATGCTGAATGGACTGGGAAAGAGCACCATGACTCTTCCACAGATTGGATTTCAAGAGATAATAAAAATTATGGGGCTGCCACTGCTGATCTCTTTTTGAAAGTATTTGTCTAGTTGTCTTGCCCTCTCTTGATCATGTAACTTTTGAGTAGCTGGTTCTTATCAAACATGCAGCAAGTTAGAACTTCTGATCTGCATACATGTTTGGCATTTTTTAAGCCTGCATATCTCATACGAGTATAATTTATGAAGTTTCCTTTTCTGCACACCAATGGAGTATCTGTTAACACTATAACTTGCATTACCATTCACAACAGGTTTAATTGTTTCAGGCCCACTGGTTGGCACTGTTAGGTTAACATGGTAAAAAATAAAATAAATAACAAAAATCATGTGTTGAAAAAATTAAACTGCACCTGATTAATTTAGAGCAAATTAAATACTGTGAAGAACACATGCAGGGAGATCATGCATTACACCTTTTTTCAGTTTACCACTTGACCTTCGGTAGGTTTTACTCAATTCATCACCAGGGCATTTTCTGCTATTCAGCACTGTGCTTCTTTAACTGACAACCATCATTTCATGAATGTCTTACAGGACAACTTCATGTCACAATTGGTGGATTCCCCAAATAGAAAGAATGTCCTATTAGATCTTCTAATTACGAACAAACCAAGTCTGATCTCTTGGGATTTAGTGATCACAGAATTATCACATTTAAGGTAAACCACAGGAAAAGGAGGCACAAGGGTAGCATAAAAACTCTAAATTTTAAACGGGCCAATTTTCCTAAACTGTGATCATTGGTACATGACATACATTGTGACAAAATTCTAGTAGCACTGAACACAGAAGAGAAATGGGAATGCTTTAAAAGCATATAAACTACTTCCCGCTGTATGCAGAGGGACGGCCGGGAAGTGGTTCAGTTAACCTGGCTGGGTGTCATATGAGCAGCACCGCGATCGGTGGTGTGGTATATCATTCTGACACACCGCATCTCTGATCGTGGTAAAGAGCTTCTGTCCAAAGCTCTTTAACATGTAAACAGCTGTGACGAATTACGGCTGATTACAGTGTAAACAGGAAGAGTCATATATCGGCTTTTCCTCTACTTGCATCTGCAGATGCGAGTAGAGGAGAGCCGATCGACGGCTCTCCTGACATGGGGGTCATCGCTGATTGTTTATCAGTGTAGCCCCCCCTTAGGATTGCCACCCAGGACCACCAGGCAGCCCACCCAGGACCGCCAGGGAGCCCACCCAGCACCCCCAGGGAGCCCAACCAGGGACTACCAGGGAAGCCTACTAAGGAACAGTGCCATCTATCAGTGCTGCCCATCAGAGCCCACCAGTGCCACCTATCAGTGCCCACCAGTGCCCACCAGTGCCACCTATCAGTACCTATCAGTGTCCATCAGTGCCACCTACTAGTGCCCATCAGTGCCACCTATGAGTGCCAATCAGTGCTGCCTATGAGTGCCCATCAGTGCCGCTTATCAATGCCCATCATTGCTGCATATAAGTGCCATCTATCCGTGCCTGTCAGTGCTGCTTATCAGTGCTGCCTATCAGTGGTGCATATAAGTGCCTCATCATCAGTGCCATCTATCCGTGCCTGTCAGTGTCACCTCATCAGTACCGCCTCATCATTGCTAATCAGTACTGCCTCATCAGTGCTGTCGGTGTAGCCTCATCAGTGCCCATCAGTGAACGAGAAAAAGTACTTATTTACAAAGTTTTGTAACAGAAACAAGAAAAACTTTTTTTTTCAAAATTTTTTTTATTTGTAGCGCAAAAAATAAAAACCCCAGAGATGATCAAATACCACCAAAAAAAAGCTCTATTTGTGGGAAAAAAATATAAAAAATTTGTTTGGGTACAGTGTCACACGACCACACAATTGTCATTCAAAATGAGAGTGCTGAAAGCTGAAAATTGGTCTGGACGGGAAAGGGGGTAAGTGCCTGTATTGAATTGGTTAAACAAAGGTATCACACAGTGCATTCTGATGGGCAATACAAATAGAAGAGCTAAGAATAAACCAGGGTGGCTAAACCGTAATGTAAAAAGCCTCATTAAGAAGAAAACTATGGCCTATAAAAAATTTAAAAGGAATGGGTCACCATTAGCATTCCAACACTACAAGGAATTCAATAAGAAGTGTAAAACCACAATCAGGGCGGCTAAAAACGACTACGAGAGACACATAGCGGAAGAAAGTAAAAAAACCCAAAGAACTTTTTTAGATATATTAACAGTAAAAAGGAAAAATTTGAGCACATTGCACACATAAAGGATGAGGATGGGAGAATGGTTACAGATGACACAAAGATGGCAACTGTACTGAATACCTTCTTCTCCTCAGTTTTTACACAAGGAGAACAAGGGTTTACTGACCATGATTGTACTGTTAGTGACACAACACCGATAAATCACCGGGACCAGATGGATTACACCGAGAGTCCTTAGAGAACTCAGTCAGGTTATTGCCAGGCCATTGTTCCTAGTCTTTATGGACAGCATAATGAAAGGATTGGTACCAGCTAATTGTAAAATAGCCAATGTGGTACCAATATTCAAAAAGGGGCAGAGACATAATTCTGGGAATTACAGGCCAGCAGCCTAACATCAATAGTGGGTACTTTATTGGAGGGGATGATTAGGGACTATATCCAAGCATTCACAGAGGAAAAGAATATCATAAGTAGTAATCAGCATGGGTTTACGTAAGGTTGTTCCTGCCAGACCAATCTCCTAACATTCTACAAGGAAGTGAGCTGCCATCTAGATAGGGGAAGGCCTGTAGAAGTAGTGTATCTGGATTTTGCAAAAGGATTTGATACAGCCCCCCATAAGCGCTTAATTTACAAGCTAAGTTTTACAGGCATGGACCATAGGGTTTGTGCTTGGGTACGAAACTGGTTACAAAGAAGTGTCCAAACGGTAGTGATAAATAACATGTACTCAGATTTTTCGCACCATAAGACGCACTTTTTTCCCCCAAAAAGCGGGGGAAAGTCTCCCTGCATCTTATGGTGCGAATACCTGAAAAAAACCCACCCCTCCTCGTCGCCGCCGGAGCCTGCATTACACTGCGGGCTCCTGGACACCATAGAGCGCTGCTCTGATCTCACACAGTGAGAAGACAGAGCAGCCCCAGCGGCCGAATGAAGTACTGCGGCGGCTGGAGCTGCTCTGTCTTCTATCTGAATGGGATCTGGCTGCAGAGTGGAGCTCCACTAGGCGCAGTGTGATGACATCATCACAGTGCAGTGGTGCCGGGAGATATGAATCTCCCTCTCAGCTCTGTCAGGCTGCATACAGGTATGGTATTTCATGGACTCTGGTATATGGCTGTATTTCAAGGACTCTGGTATATGGCTGTATTTCATAAGACTGGTATATGGCTGTTTTTCATGGACTCTGGTATATGACTGCATTTCATAGGACTGGTATATGCTGTATTTCATGGACTCTGGTATATGGCTGCATTTCATAGGACTGGTATATGCTGTATTTCATGAACTCTGGTATATGGCTGCATTTCATAGGACTGGGATATGCTGTATTTCATGGACTCTGGTATATGGCTGTATTTCATGGCACTGGTATATGCTGTATTTCATGGACTCTGGTATATGGCTGCACTGGTAAATATTTTAGTACACCATTTGGTTCAGAATATTTTTTTCTTGTTTTCTTCCTCTAAAACCTAGGTGCGTCTTATGGTCAGGTGCGTCTTATGGTGCGAAAAATAAGGTAGTCCTGGGGAGTGTATGAGGCCACACAAAGAGACTGGAGGAGAGGCGGTTTAACCTTAAACTGCGCAGGGGGTTCTGCACTGTCAGGGCAATAAGGATGTGGAACACTCTCCCACTACTAAAGTATGGATATCTTTAAAAGACTCTTGGATGTATATCTTGAAGAACACAACATGCAGGGATATGGGAAAATATCGTAGACACTGACACACACACACACACACACACACACCTACATAGGCTGAACTGGATGGACTATTGTCTTTTGTCGGCCTTACCTACTATGTAACTATGTAATTGCATGATCTTGCAACACTGTATGCAAATGAAATATATTTTTTTCACGCAAATAGAGCTTTCTTTTGGTGGCATTTGATCACCACTGGGTTTTATATTTTTTGGAAAAAAAACAAAAAACTCTACTTTCTGTTAAAAACAAAAAAATCTAATTTCTTCACAAATTTAGGCTGAAATGTATTCTGCTACTTGTCTTTGGTAAAACAAAATTCCAATAAGTGTATATTAACTCATATGCTAAAGTTATAGCTTCTACAAACTATGGTATATGCAGTATACTGGAATTTATGTAGCTATAGACGCTATGCCGTAAGGGAGGTGATCAGCGACTTATAGTGGAACTGTGATAGGGAGGTGGGAAATCTGGCACTAACAGACACTATCTAGGAGAGTCACTAACTGATGTCGCTAGTGACATTAATACAGTGATCAGTGATAATACTGTACACTGACAGTACTAATGACACTGGCTGGGAAGGGGTTAACATCTAGGGGCAATCAAGGGGTTAACTGTTTCCCTAATAAGTTTAATGTGTGTAATGCGTGCTGAGCTTACTTTCTGATCCTGCTGTTGTTTCTCTCTGCTTTTCAGGGAGAAGAAACATCCAGATTGATGCATACAGAGTTCTGTGTGTTTGTAAACACAGAACTCTGTGTGTGATTGGACACAGCTGATCAGATAATTTAAGCCAAAATCATTGGCTGAAATCTGCTGTCAAGTCTTGTAAAGTGGCAGAATTATCATTTTATCTCTTGAGTAAATCCAGTTTTGTATGCATGCTAATATTCGGCTTGCTTTACTTGCAGCAGCTTGCTATTGCTGAGCCAGTGATCAACTAGGGCCCCTGGATCTTTTTCCATCCTGGATTCCCCCAATGGTTCTCCCTCTAGTGAGTAACTTGCATTCATATTTTCAGCCCCCAAATGCATTACTTTGCATTTTCCAACCTTAAACCTCATTTGCCATGTATTTACCCACCCCATTATTTCATTGAGGTTTTCTTGTAAGGTTTCCACATCTTGCTGTTAAGTTATTGCCCTGCTTAGCTTTGTATCATCAGCAAACACTGAGATGCAACTATTTATACTAACCTCTATATTATTTACACCGGACCATTCTGAGTACTCACTATTTATCACCACACTTCCAACGTGTCTCTGAAACTAGTTTTCTATCCAGATACATACCCTATGGTCCATGCCAAAATACCTCAATTTGTAAAGTAAAAGTTTATGGGGAACTGTATGAAATACTTTTGCAAAATCCAGATACACGACATCCACAGGTCTTTCCTTCCTTTATGTAGATGGCAGCTCACTTCCTCGTAGAATGTTGACAGATTGGTCTGGCAAGAACCAATCTATATACAGTATATATATCTATCTATATATATAGATATATATATATACACACAGTACCTCACAAAAGTGAGTACACCCCTCACATTTTTGTAAATATTGTATTATGTCTTTTCATCTGACAACACTGACGAAATGCTACAATGTAAAGTAGTAAGTGTACAGCTTGTATAACAGTGTAAATTTGCTGTCCCCTCAAAATAACTCAACACACAGCCATTAATATCTAAACTGCTGGCAACAAAAGTGAGTACACCTCTAAGTGAAAATGTCCAAATTTGGCCAGATTAGCCATTTTCACTCCCCGGTGTCATGTGATTCATTAGTGTTACAAGGTCTCAGGCGTGAATGGGGAGCAGGTGTGTTAAATTTGGTGTCATTGCTCTCACTCTCTCATATTGGTCACTGGAAGTTCAACGTGACACCTCATGGCAAAGAACTCTCTGAGGACCTGAAAAAAAAAAATTGTTGTTCTACATAAAGATGGCCTAGGCTATAAAAAGATTGCCAAGACACTAAAACTGATCTGCAGCATGGATGGCCAAGACCATACAGTGGTTTAACAGGACATATTCCACTCAGAACAAGCCTCGCCATGGTCAAACAAAAGAAGTTGAGTGCACATGCTCAAAGGCATATCCAGAAGTTGTCTTTGGGAAATAGACATATGAGTACTGCCAGCATTTCTGCAGAGGTTGAAGTCAGCCTGTCAGTGCTCAGACCATATGCCGCACACTGCATCAAATTGGTCTGCATGGCTGTCGTCCCAGAAATAAGCCTCTTCTAAAGATGATGCACAAGAAAGCCCGCAAACAGTTTGCTGAAGACAAGCAGACTAAGGACATGGATTACCGGAACCATGTCCTGTGATCTGATGAGACCAAAATACATTTATTTAGTTCAGATGGTGTCAAGCGTGCGTGGCAGCAACCAGGTGAGGAGTACAAAGATAAGTGTGTCTTGCCTACAGTGAAGCATGGTGGTGGGAGTGTCATGGTCTAGGGCTGCATGAGTGCTGCCGGCACTGGGGAGCTACAGTTCATTGAGAGAACCATGAATGCCAACATGTACTGTGACATACTGAAGCAGAGCATGATCCCCTCCCTTTGGAGACTGGGCCATAGGGCAATATTCCAACAACCCTAAACACACCTCCAAGACGAACACTGCCTTGCTAAAAAAGCTGAGGGTAAAGGTGATGGACTGGCCAAGCATGTCTCCAGACCCAAACCCTATTGAGCATCTGTGGGGCATCCTCAAATGGAAGGTGGAGGAGTGCAAGGTCTCTAACATCCACCAGCTCTGTGATGTCGCCACGAGCGAGTGGAATAGGACTCCAGTGGCAACCTATGAAGTTCTGGTGAACTCCATGCCCAAGAGGGTTAAGGCAGTGCTGGAAAATAATGGTGGCCACACAAATTATTGACACTTTGGGCCCAATTTGGACATTTTCACTTAGGGGGGTACTCTCTTTTGTTGCCATTGGTTTAGACGTTAATGGCTATGTGTTGAGTTATTTTCAGGGGACAGAAAATTTACACTGTTATACAAGCTGTACACTCACTACTGTACATTGTAGCAAAGTGTAATTTCTTTAGTGTCGCCACATGAAAAGATAGAATAAAATATTTACAAAAATGTGAGATACTGTATATATATATATATATATATATATATATATATATATATACACACACACAATGTTGCCTTTCATTTTTATTTTAAACTGAACTGATTGTTCGCATATAAGGGTTCACATATAGTATACATTAAGTCACTGGGAGGCTTGTAGTTACATCTGCTCCCAGGAGATAGCTGTAACCTATCAGTTCCTTATAAACATTTCTGTCTAATGCAATTTGCAATTGTGATTTGCACCGAGGCTTTATGCAGGTCACCTACTTAATGAATTTAGATTTTTTGGGGGGAAATCTTCATGGTGTCAATTTGTGATGTCATGAGGATTTACAAACTCCTTCCAAACTGCGCAGACAAGAGAGTGACCTAATTAGTTAATTTAGAAACAGTAACATAGCTTTACAAATACTGTATTTGTGTGGGCAATAATATAGAAAACTGTATTGTAGCAAAATCAATATATGCACTATTTGTATAAATACAATAATGGTATTAGAACCATGCTCAAAGTAGTGGTGCACTTTAAGCTCTAGCAGCCTGCAATAACTAAAGCTGATTTCTGATTATTTTGGATAGATCACTTCCTGCTATCAACTTTAACCACAAAAAAAATAAAATAAAAAAATAAGCCTGCAAGTAAAGTGTTTTTCTCACTCAAAACAGTAATTTAGGCATATTATATTATTCATTGCATGCAATGAAACCTGGAATCTAACTAATTTATATGGGTCAGGCATATAAGGGTTGATTTCGTGTAGGCAAATAAACTGTTCACTGCAAGAGCAGTTGCTCCACACCTGACTAAATGAGCAGAAGCTCTGTTGACTTCGTCATCTAATCATGTACAAGCATAAATGCTGTTTGTTGTAAAGTGAAGCGTTACCTCATTTACTAAGCTTTGGAGCAACTGCACTTTGCAAAGTGGATAGTCTATTTGCATTTAGTAAATCAGCACCATAAAGTCTAATAGATGCATTACCCTTGAGACCTTTAACTGATCATTACCATGTTATGCTTCAATTTTGCAAAGTTACGTTAGGCGTGTTCTTCCGTACTCACACGTACAGTCTATTTTGATATTGCTTCCATCATATTCTAGGACTACCTAATGTAATTACTAATGTTGCTCCTGATTAGTAGAAAGACAGTGAGCTGAATTAAAAAGTTAGCAATTCACAGGGATGGCTTAAAGTGATTACATTTGAAGAGGATTGCCTGATAATCAGTCTGTTGGCAGTGTAAAGGACTGATATGCATCTGTCAGGCTCTACAACCTTACTCTGTTTCTTCAGTGTTTAACCTATTTAAAAAGGTTAGCGCTTTGTGAAGTGAAAATGAAAGATGAATAACGACACTTGACCAGATATGTAAATGGTAAATAATGTATTATGTAAATGTTGTTGCTACAGTAGATTTATGAAATGTCCCTATAGTTTTGGAGCACTTTATATGGCATATTGTTTAAACATGTAAAAAAAAACAAGTCACAAATTGCCCTTTTGCTTGCATTCATTTTACAGTATTTTTGCATGTCTAGAATACAGATTAATATAAACAGACTGAAGAACACATAGTAATATTTATTGCATGCAGCAAGTTAACTTTCTGTAAAAGACTATATATAGTATTTGTAAACTATATGCATGTATTTAATAATTAAGGAGGCTAAAAATTGACTCAATTACCATTCCTGCTTGGACTCATAAGAGAAAACAAGTGTTTCCATGCTGGATAAGGGATACATTCTTGTAATAAGTGGACACTGTTATCCATACTTCTAGGCAATTATAGCTCTTCTTGTTCTGACTAGGGCTCAGTATATTAATCCTGCAAAGTGATAAATTGATGCCCCCTTTGAGATGAACTAATTGCAGGAACTAGGTCATCAGACAAGGCTCCTTGCAGTCAATGTATGACATTTTGACACTACTCATGGGGTTAATGGAATGGCCCTAAAAACCGCACCATTAGTTTCATGTCCCATAGAGGAAGTCAGTTTGTAAGACCTTTGCCTTGTTAACAATTGTTTCTGAAAGTATATGGAGGAGCACTCACTGATTTGCCAACCAATTTGCTGGAGGGTTCATAGGACTAAATTTGCATGAAAGAGAAAAAAAGCCTGTGCTTTAGACAATCACATAGTTAGTGACCATTTTTTTCAAAGTATCTTTGTAAACTCCCTCCACTTAACCATAGAAATAGTAAGTGAAGAACTGGCTGTAAATGATGGGCCAGGACTCCAAAGAGTCAATCGAGAAATCATTTAGTTTTATTTGCCATTTATTTGTTATTGTATAATGTGCATTAGTGCCATACAGTAATACATTTGAAATAAATAGTTCCTTATTTATCATTATTATAGGTATATATCACTAGAAGATTAGCATTGTAGTAATTTTAGCTGTCTTAGATTTTGCAAATGTGGAATCAAAAAGCGACTGGCATGTCAGCCCTATGTAAAGAATGTATAGTGGTTTTGTAAATACATGTGGTTTTATTAGGTATGGTAAGGACTGAGGGCCAGTTCACATCAGAATGCACTACATTCAAAACGCAATGCCTTTGAGATCTCCTGCAGTTTTCAGTACATTGTTGGCAGTACCCCAAATACAAATCACAAACCCAGTGCATTTGCAGGAACCAGATCGCACGGTACCGCAGTACCATGCACTTTGGTGTGGTGCGTTTTTCAGAAGCAGTGCATGCACTATTTTTTATGCAATCCTATGTGATTTCAGCCCATTCAAATAAATGAGCTGAAAATTGCACTGCACAGGAATTGCACAGGAATGCACAAAGTGCTCCTGTGTGATTCTGGTGTGAACCAACCCTCAAACATTTTTACATTTATTTTCATTTTTATTTCATGTAAACACATAATGTTGCAAAGTAATATTTTTGTTTGTGGACAGCAATCTATACACACACACACACACGAATATAAAATGACAGAGAAGATATACCCCATTACCATGTTCTTAGGACCTGTGAAGAGTTCAATTAGAATGTGAACACCTCATTCTGAACCTATAATAATTTGTGAATTGTGTGTTATACCTGTCTTCTATATAGAGGACCCATTCCAACTGGTCTAAAGTATTGTGGTGCATTACTGCACATGTGTAGTAGTTTAAAGTTTTCCTTTTGATAGATAGATAGATAGATAGATAGATAGATAGATAGATAGATAGATAGATAGATAGATAGATAGATAGATAGAT
>BLSH010365507.1:1048240-1060004 GCA_018402905.1 Glandirana rugosa
ACAAGAATAGAAATGTTGATTAGGGGTTAATCTGCGGAAACAATAATTTCTGTGAAAACTATACATGTCTGCTACGAGACCGGATGCCTATTTAATGTCATTTTCACTGAAGCTTGACATTTTGTATAGGTAGAATCTCCCAATGAGTGACAGAGGCAGGTCCATCCAACCGGCCAACTCCCCAGCTATTTTGTCTATCAGTGGAGGAAAGTTTAATTGATAGATTGAGGATGGGGTTTTCCCAACCCATATCCCAAGATATATAATGTATGAGGTGGCTTGAGTGAAGGGCAAGGACTTGGTGTATTGAGGCATCTGTGTCCGATTGCCTAAGAGTAGGAACTCACTTTTACTGTAATTTATCCGTAGGCCAGAGCATCGTCTGTACATATCAAAAGTGTCTTTAATAACAAAGGCGTCTAATTGGGGATTAGTTGTAAAGATAAGAACATCGTCTGCGAACAACGGGGTCCGAAGTTCTTGGTCCCCTATAGGGATGCCATGGAGGTGTGCCTCGAACAAAAGGTATCTCGATAGGGGTTCTAGGGCGATATTAAAGAGAAGAGGAGATAGGGGGCAGCCTTGTCTAGTCCCTTTGTATAGACGGAATTCATCACTTAGGTTGTCACCCACTACTAGTCGGGCCGAGGGGGAAGCATACATTTGGTGAATGAGATGTATTATTGGGCCCGAGAACCCAAATTTTTGGAGGACTAGTGACAGCCAGTCAAAGTTCACATTATCAAAAGCCTTTTCGGCGTCTAATGTGACGATGGCTATGTCTACCGCTGTTTTGTGTGTGGCGAAGTCCATGGCCACCATCACCTTGCGCATGTTGAGGGTGGCTGTTCGCCCTTTAATAAACCCTGACTGAGCCGGGTGGATCAATGAGGGGAGGAGTGCAGCTAATCTGTTGGCCACTATTTTTGACAATATTTTTGAATCTAAGTTTAGGAGGGAGATGGGTCTGTATGATCCTGGATTGAGTGGGTCCTTCCCCTTCTTCTCTAAGAGCTTTATAATAGCCTGGTTCCCAGATTTCAGATATGAGCCCCCTGACCATATATATCATTATATACTCTCAAAAGTGATGGGCCGACAGAGTCCGCCATAAGTTTAAAGAATTCCCCGGTGTATCCGTCAGGTCCCGGGGCCTTGGCGTTAGGGAGATGTTTCAAAACCTGGGATACTTCCTCGTAGGAGATAGGGTCGTTCAGGGCGGATAGTTGGTCTGGGGATACGTCGGGTAAGGCAAACGATTCTAGGAATCGTTTGGCAAAATCAGTGTCTATGGGCTCTTGTGCATATAGAGAGGAGTAAAAGTCCAACATGACCCTAGTAACTTCCTTGGTTTGAGTGAAAGTTTTGCCCTGAGAGTCCCTAAGGGCCGTTATTCGAGTTGGTTTATACGGGCCTGCACAAAGCTTGGAAATTAGTTTCCCTGATTTGTTCCCAAATTTATATAGGTTTGCATCTACATGTGCATGGTGTATGCGTTCCAGTGAGTTGGCCCACAAATCAAAAGCTCGTTTGGCTTCCTGCCAAGCCTCCCTCGTGTCCTCCGTGTCCAATGTAATCAGCGTCTCCTGCGTGGATTTTAATTTATGACTTGCCTCTATATAGTTTTTCATGGTCTGCTTTTTATAGGCAGCGGTGTACGAGATGATCTGTCCTCTGAGGACACCTTTCCCTGTTTCCCAAAAGAGTGAGGGGTTATCCTGGTGTGCTATGTTGGTATGTGTGTAATCTTCCCATGTTTTCCTAAGGGTCTCTAGAAAGTCGTTATTTTTCGAGAGGTAGCATGGAAAACGCCACAGACGGGAAGTGTCGTATTTAGTTGAGTCAGCTAACTCCATTGTCACCGGGGTGTGGTCGGATATGGCTATTTCCTTAATTTCTGAATGCCTGATTTGTGAGAGAAGGTGCGGTGAGGTAAAGAAATAGTCCAGTCTAGTGAATACTTTATGTGGGGGGGAGTAGAAAGTGTACTCCCTATCCACAGGACGCCTCAACCTCCAAACATCGGTGAAATCGAATGCCTCCATGGCTTCAGATAGTAGGGCGGGCTGATCAGGGATGCGGGGTGCCGGATGTGTCATTTTGGGTTTAGATCTGTCCTGTGATTCGTTCATGATCGAGTTGAAGCCCCCTCCTATGATATGTGGTGAGTTAGGATGCTTTAGGATACGGAGTGTCAGGTCGGTGAAGAACTGCTTACCCGGAGTGTTTGGGGCATATATATTTGATATTCTTATTTCTCTTTCCCCCCATTTTAGATGAGCCGTGAGCATACGGCCCTGGGAATCTGAGTCTAACGATAATATTTGCCCGTGGAAGTTTTTATGAAGTAGTATAAGAACTCCTGCCTTACTGGTGGTACCCTGGGATCCAAGGACCTCTCCCACCCACAACTTTTTCATCCTAAAGTAATTTTGTGAGGTTAGATGGGTTTCCTGCAATAGGGCTACGTCAGCTTTAAGGCGTTGGAGATGGCGCAATACTTTCATACGTTTATTTGGGGTGCCCAGCCCCTTAACATTCCAACGTATTATTCTCATATGATTCCTGGGCGTTTAAGATATGCAGCTGTTTGAGTATCTGTATAATTAGTATGAGAGCCCAGTTTGAGTGTGAAGGCGAGGCAATAGACTAGACTTAAATCCCTTGGGATTTAAAGGGAAAGTTATCGTGTGGTCATGGCCTATTAGAGAAGGGAGATGCAGCCAGGGAAAGAAAACCAATTTAAAACATAACTTATACAACAAACTTGAAAAGAAACAATTACTCACTCGTGACTCCGCTTTTTTCCACATGGTCTATCCGCCTCAGGTTCAACCCCCTAAAGCATATTCCCTGCGGTGAGGGTTCAAAGAAGTGCCAATGTGGAGCATGCGTTAGTAGAAACCTCCACATTCTCATGTTGGACAATGAATGGTTGGAACATTAGAGAATGGAGGAAATATCGTGTTGCTTGATCATGACCTGTGGAGGTACCCCTGTGGAAAAGAGCCGTGAGAATGGAGAGGCAGGAGTGAGTCAACATAGTAGCAGGTTATATATATATACTCATTGATAGATACAAGGTGCCAAAGGCACCGACAGGTCAGACAGAACATGGACATGAGTTCTTGGGGAAAAGTTGAATATAACGAAGAAGGCATAATAAACAGAACTATGGTACTCCCTGAAAGGTCCTAGTAGACTAGGTTTCTGTCTGTATAAAGAGGAGATATTGCTTGTAGTAGGATCTGCTTTTCCTACATGAGGGATCTAATCCCACAACTGTGGATTCGGACCTATTCCCATGTTGGGCTCGGGCTAGGTCATCTTTGAGGGGTAACATTGGTTGCATCTCCTCCCTGTTTGAAGCGTTTGGGAGAATCCTTCCTGGGGCTTCTCTGAGGCAAGGAGCGAGATGGCGGTGCGTCTTTTGTCAGAGCAGCAGCATAGGACTCAGGCTTTAGGGTGCGTAGGAAATGCTCAGCCTCCTCTGGGTTGTGGAATGAAAGTTGATCTCCATTCGGTGAGGTAATCCTTAGCACCGCTGCAAAGGCTAAGGTGAATTTCATTTGTTTTTGGACTAACGCAGAGCACACCGTCTGGAACGATTTGCGCTGCTTGGCCACTTCAGCTGAGTAATCAGCAAAAATCAGAATCCTCACCCCATCAATTGTAAGGGTTCTTTGCTGGCGAAATTTTTGAAGAATGATTTGCTTTTCAGCATAGTTTAGTTATTTAGCTATAATCGGGCGTGGGGATCTGCAGTCGTTCGTTGGTCGTCCCAGCAGATGCGCTCGTTCCACCAAGCAGGGCCCTGGGAGGCCCAGAGTCTTGGGTATTTTAACACCACAGAAGCTATTTAGGGCCTGGGCTAGAAGAGTTTCTGGGACCCCTATGAAACGCAAATTGCTCCTGCGGGATCTATTTTCTAAGTCCTGGAGCTTTTCTGTGATGGCTTTAAGCTGTTGGTCTTGCTCCTGGTCTGACTTTTGTGTGAACGTAAGTTCCTCCTCCACATGAGCTATCCTGTCCTCTGCCTCTGTGAGCCTGTTGGCCTGTGCCATGAGCTCTCTGTGTAGTGCTGCTATTACCGTCTGAACTGCCCGCTCCACCAATGTGGTTATGGTCGGTTCTAGCAGGGCGGCCACAGCCTGAGCCATACGATCTGTCAGTCTGGGGCTGCAGGGCTGGGGAGGAAGCATGCTCCACACTTACCTCCATCCCTGCGCCATGCGCCATGACAGACTGTGCGGCCTGTTCTCCCGGTGCTGCCGAACGGTTTGAAGAGCCGCCCTTACTGCCGCCTCTATCCAGGAATCTTTCCATCCGCCTCTCCGGTGTGCTATGATGGTGCCTCCGGTCTGTTGGGTCGGGTTTTATATGCTGGATTGGCGGGTAGCTGCGGGAGCCGACACGATGTGTGACTATTCCATCTGTCGCCGGAACCGGAAGTCTTTTTTTTTGCATTTTTAAGAAGCATTCGTGCTGTAAAATAGTGCTGTAGACCTCAATGGGAAAGGTATGGATTACAATGGTTTCACTACACAGATGAAGACATCAGTTGACAGTAGGTTTTGGCCATAGAAATGCACCTGGCAGAGAAGAACTGTAAGACATACTAGATACATCTTACTTGCTTAAAGGACAACTTCAGCCTTTCCCCTCCCCCTTAATATTTTCTTTCACCTGCTTACCAGATACTGCTGCTGAACGGTAAGGATACTCACCTAGTCAGTGGATCTGGGATCTCTTCTCTGATGCCGCTGCCTGGGCCCGGGGCCTCCATATTTCCTCCTGACAGCGCTAGGCCCACCCCCTCCTTATTGAATGGGACTGCATGTCATGCATCCCAGGAGGCACTGGGGAATCAGTGTCATTCGCCAATTCGAATACCGAAGATGGGGGCCGAGGCGTTTAGCAAGAAAAAAAAAAAAGTAAACAAGACAAAACCCTGTAACCTGTGCTGCGGAAGGTGGGAGGGATAGAGAGGAGGAGAGTGCTGGGGGAGGGTCAACGTTATCATTAAAGTAATACTAAACTCAAAAGCAAACATTTATTATATTGCAGCTTGCCAATTCTTAGATGTAATGGCTGTATTTGTTTTCTTATTTAGGCTTTCTTTCTTCTATTTTCATCTGGTTATCTAGTCAGCAAGTCTGTGGTTTTTCAACAGAACAAGCTGTCCTGCAGATGAAGCACTGTCAGTGGGTGCTTAAAATTGTCATCTTTTATTCATTTATGTAAAACTGTAATCTCCAAGGGAACAAAACTGTTGCTGTAACTACTTAAAGCGGAGTTCCACCCAAAAATGGAACTTCCGCTTTAAGCACTCCTCACCCCCTTACATGCCACATTTGGCATGTAATTTTTTTGGGGGGGGAGTGTGTCCCCAGGTTTCAGAGGGACTTCCTGTCCCTCTTCCACCTTCCGCCTCTGGGCCGCCTAGGCGACTCCTCCTCTCCTCCTAGGCGGCCCCTCCCTCCTGGCAATCTTCTGGGACACGTCACAGGTCCCAGAAGATTGCCTGGCCACTAAGAATGCGCAGCGCGACTCGTGCATGCGCAGTGGGTGCCCGGCCGTGAAGCCGGGCCGGGTGCCCACATTTGGAATGGCGCGGCCATCGGGAGGAGGGGGGAGACGAGCGAGGCTTCGGGCGCAGCCATCGCTGGACCGGGAGACAGGTAAGTTACTGTTTATTAAAAGTCAGCAGCTACACTTTTCGTAGCTGCTGACTTTTAATAAACAAAAAAACGAGTGGAACTCCGCTTTAAAGAGTGTTAACTGGAATTTGTCTTTAATTTGTTAAGTTTGTCTAAATCTACTAGTACATCTAAAACTACCCTCCTACCAGACTGACAATGCTGCTATCCAATGGTGTCTCTGTTGCTCCCTTAACCAGAGTGGAGGCACTCTAATATAGGAGTTGCGTTACTGGCTAGATCACCAGGTGAAAACAGAGGGAAAAAAAGCCTAAAGACAAAAAAACAAAAACAAATGCACCCACCACATTCACTGATTGTTAAGTTGCAATGTATTACACTAGGTTTTCGGTTTATTGCCACAATAATAATAATAATTATTATTATTATTATTAATATTATTTTTTTTTATTTTTCCAATAAACTTTGTTTAAATGCCAGATAATGAAAAAAAAAACAATTACTAGCAGTATCTATACCTTAATACCTTACTAGCAGAACTAATAGAGGTTACAGGAAACTGTGGTTAAACAGTCAATCTTACAGGGTTGTTCACCAAGCCCATAGGGTGCTTCAGAAACCACATTATCGTCACCAAGTTTATTGAGATACATTTTTCAGAAGTTGTGGTTTGACTTAACATGCGTTGATCATGTCCATTAGCAGATACAGGGCCTAAGGTAAGTAATATATTTGGTATACATAACACAGAACATTGAAATCTTAAAGACCAAATGTTTGTAGGTACGTGTGCATTGTTTGGCCTATATTGATTCGTTTAAGATTGCTTGTTTTAACAGTATATAAAACAAGCAAAATTGTTGTTTTGCTCGGATAAGATAGGTTTGCCTTAAGTTTTTGAGAAAGACGTTCAGCTTTCCATTAGGCTGGATTCACACCAGTCCGGTGCGAATTCCAGCCTGTCTGCTGCCGGGAAGGGGCGGAGCCGCCGTTCGGTGGCTCCTGTCCGCTCCGACAGCGCAGCAGCTGCGGGGGGAGGGGCCACGAGCAGGGAAAATACTCCCGTTCAGTGCAGAGTGCATCTCCGTGTTAGATGCGCTCCCATTGAATACAACAGGCTGGGAATTCGCACCGCATTGCAAAAAAACGCACACTTTTCTGTGCAATGCAGAGTGTGAATGCATCGGACATATGTGAACCAGACACATTGAAAACAATGTGTTTTCAAGTGTCTTGCGAATTGGATGCGGGTTAAGCCGCATACAATTCGCATAGGTGTGAACCCAGCCTTACTCTGACACACTGTTATTACATTGAATAGTATTACAGCAATCTGTACATAAGCTGTGAAATATATGTATTGAGTTTAAAAATGTATAAATGGACCTTAGCACTGATACAACATCAGGAAGGAGTATGCAACTTGCACCCAAACCCTAGCACCCTTTAGCACCACAGTGGAATACAATGACAATATATAATAAACTGTATACACATACAATTCTGTAAGTTTTCATTTTTTCAGAAGTTCTCAATTCATTAAAAAGCTAAAAAACATGGGGGTTCAAATTGTTTTGATTTTTTTTTTTTTTGGAGAGTTGACAACCACTTTAAGGTTTATCCGGAAACTTTACAAAAAAGTCCTCAAGATTCAACAAGGTGCAGTGGTGTGGTGTGGGGATTTCAATATCGCTCCTGACCCTCAAATTGACACCACATCCACCTATATGCAAGGCAAACCTGCTCTAAACCCCTAGTTATCTAAAATGCACCTTTATGATGTCTGGAGATGCCAGCATGCAGAAGAAAAGACTTTACATTTCTTTCACCCCGCCACAACTCGTACTCCCGCGCTGACCTTTGTCTACTGGACATGTGGAATCTACAAAATGTTTCCTCATTGTCAATTCTCTCGGCTACCTGGTCAGACCACTCCCCTATCAGCATCATGATCACGGACAATCCTAAATCTTCCCCAACCTTTATTTGGAGAATGAACACTCGTATTCTACAATCTATAATCTTTTCAAGCTCCTTGAACAGCATATTGAAGGACTTCTTTGACCAAAACTCAGGGTCAGTAAAGGACCCACACATTGTATGGGCCACACACAAGGCCTTTTTATTCAAATCGGGGCTAGGGACAAGAGGCAAAGGAGGCAGCGTGTTGAGGAGGTTCTATCTGAAATGCAGTCCACAGACACTCTTAATAAACAACACCCCTCTATGACACTCAAAACAAAATATTTAACCTCTTCATATCCGTGCCATAGCCGGTTGAAGGCTACAGCGCGGATCTAAAATGCAATAGACGTCCTTCCCTTTGGCTTGTGCCAGGCACGCTCTCACCGCGCGCCGCGTGAGCGTGCCCATGGGTTGGGCAGACTAGTCGTCCGCCGGAGACCCGCAATCTGGTCACAGAGAGCCAGAACGGGTAAACACGGTGGTTTACCATTCTGGGAGGGGGGGCATGACAGATCTACTGATCCCTGTCACTGGGATCAGTTAGATCTGTCATGTCCCTGTTAGCCCCAACCCCCCACAGTTAGAACACACACAGGGAACACAGTTAACCCCTTCACTGCCCCCTTAGTGTTAACCCCTTCACTGCCAATGACATGTATACAGTAATCAGTGTCTATTTTTAGATCTGATCGCTGTATAAATGTCATTGGTCCCAAAAAAGTGTCAAAAACGTCCAACAAGTCCGCCGCAATATCGCAGTCCCAATAAAAATCACAGATCGCCGCCATTACCAGTAAAAAAAAAATAATAAAAATTAGGATAAGGCCCAAAAGCACTATAGAATGCAATTATATGCATGTGTTAATAAACCAGGGAAACTATTAGCCCAACAAATCAAGGGTTATCAAGCCAAAAACGCACATCCTCTTCCTTTGCCACCCCATCACCAAACAAAAGCTAACTGAAAGCTAAGCCATAGCAAACGTGTTTAGCAAATTCTACAGAAACCTTTACCACTTAAAAGGTGCCAAATCTACACCCCAACATGAGAATACTCAGATCCAGGCGTTCCTTGACTCGGTCCAACTTTCTAAACTATCTGAAGAACAACAACTAACCCTTATTATTGCATCATTTACATCAAGGGAATTAGGAAAAGCCTTTGACTCCCTACCCAACAATAAGGGCCCTGGACCCGATTGTTTTGTCTGGGAATATTACAAACAATTAAAAATTTTACTAATAGAGCATATGGTCCCCATGTTCAATAACGCTGCTTCCTCAGCCTTTATTCCTCAGGAGATGTTAAAAGCACTGGTTTTTAACCTTACCAAAGCCAGGCAAAGAACCTACTTCCCCTCAAAACTTTCCTCTGATCTCTCTCCTTAATCATGATACCAAATTGTACACAAAAGTAATAGCCTACAGATTAGTGGGCTTACTCCCAAGTCTAATACAGCCCGACCAATCGGGATTGACAAAAGGACGCCAAACTTCTGATGCCACCCATAGAATGATAAATATAATCCATCATGCAGAAGCCTTCGGAATGCCTTCTCTGCTCCTATCCTTGGATGCAGAGAAGGCATTCGACAGAGTCCACTGAGAATTCTTGGGATTAGCACTAAAGAAATTTGGATTTCAAGGTCATATTCTATCGGCGATATTAGCACTCTACTCCTGCCCCTCAGCCCAAGTATATTGCTCATCTATGCTATCTACTCCCTTTAGCATTATGAATGGGACAAGACAAGGGTGCCCCCTATCTCTGCTGATATTTAATTCAATGATGGAACCATTAGCGGAAAAAATCTGATTTCTTCAGGACATCAAGGGAATTAATATCGGATCACAAGAACACAAGATAAATCTATTTGCGGATGACATAATTCTCATTCTAACCTCCCCTCACTCTTCCCCTGGCTTTGGTAAGGTCCACACTAGAAACCTTTAGTCAATTATCCTATTATAAAGTCAATACATTCAAGTCATACATACTATCCTTGGGAATCCCACCTGATCAACAGGCATATATAGAAACGCAATACTCATACACTTGGGCGGAAAAATCAATCTCTTATCTAGGGATTAACTTAACCAAACAAGTTACTTCCCCATTTAAAGCCAATTATATACCCCATTTGAATAACCTATGCAAAGACCTAGAAAACCTCTCCAAGTCCCACTTCTCATGGCTAGGTAGGCTGGCAGCCTTCAAGATGGTCAAACTACCACAAATCCTATATATTTTCAGATCCCTCCCCATCCTAGTACCTGCATCCTTATTCACATCTATGCAAAGTATATTTGGTAAATTTATTTGGAAAAAGGCCAAAGCCAGAAGCTCTCGTTCCAGCCTAGTAAAACACAAAACAATGGGGGGTGCAGGATATGTGAATTTAAGAGATTACCACTATGCTACTATCTTAGCACAACTTAGACCCTGGTTTGTTAACCATATAATTTGCCCTTGGAAGGATATAGAAGCTACCCAAATTCCTGGCAATGATCTGCACACCTGGCTCCTTAGCAACCCGCATCCAAAAACTTAATGCCCACAAATTTCCCCAACCATCTTGGCCTCAGTTGCAGCATTCAATCAATGCATAGTGAAGGCTGACAAAGGGGTTACACCCCGCCAAATACAAATACCCATCTTAGTAATTTCGCACCTGATTCAAAACTCCCCAATCCACTCATGGAAACAACGGGGTATAACTTATATCTCTGACCTATATGATAACGGCTCCCTAAAATCATTCACTACCCTAAAGCAGGAGTTCTCTGTCCCAGCCACAGATTACTTTAAATATATTCAAATAACATACTGCCTATTATGGAACCCACGCTTGCAACTACTTTTCCACAAAAAAAATCTGGGCATATCTGTTATATCTTATATCTCTGGCATATCACAGATACTAAAAATACTAAAGGTATAGCATTGTTCTACTGCCAAAAATGATTTCTCTAAATTACCCCCCCCAATGCTAAAATGGGAGAAGGATTTAGGCAAGACCTTCAATCCCTCACAATGGTCCACAGCACTAATAGCCAACTACAAGGCTACACATGCCTCTAACCCATGGGAACTAGGTCTCAAACTAAACCTTGGATGGTACCTTACCCCAGTGCAAATCAATGGCTTCACCCCAGCAGTAGCACCTACCTGGTGGAGGAACTGTGGGGAGTTAGGTAATCTTTTCCATATTGTATGGGGATCTAGCAAAATATTTCACTTCTGGGTAGAGGTCTTTGCACTCATCCGTCAAGACAGCAACATTTCCACAATTCCTTCACCAGAGCTGGCTTTGTTGAACATAGGTATTGAAAATTTCTCTCCTCAGAGTCAAGTGTGACTGCCCATATCCTCTTAGCTGCATGACTTACCATCACCAGACACTGGAAATCCACAGACCCTCTTCTAATAGAAGAGGTAATATCCCTAGTCCATACACATGGTGCATTTGAACGTATGTTTGCTGCCTCAGAAGGCAGACTAACGACAATTAACAAAGTGTGGTCTCCATGGCTCGAATGGTTCCATACAAACTTGTAAACTATGGTCTTTGCATTTTGTCCTCTTCAGATTAACAGGAAGATACTTTAACTATGTTTGTTCAATGTACTCTAGGAAACTTAAAGGAGTGATGTGTGTTCTTTTATAGCAACCAATTATATGCAAATTGCTTTACTGTCTCTTTTTGTATTGCTTAAAGATTTAATAAAAAATTATTTAAAAAAACAAAAAAAACAATACAATGTACACCATCTAAAAAAGACACATTACCCCAGGCTGTTAAAACAATACCACCAACCAAAACACTCACATGAAGCTTATCTCACAAAAATGGGCAGCAACAGCAGTACCAACTGCAATTTAAGAGTGGATTTGTCATGAAGATACATATTATTCTCAGTAATGTCCAATTTAAAATCACACTTATGGCCCGTACACACGGTACAATTATCGCCCAAAGACTGTCGTACAACAGCCTGTCATACAATAATCTGACCGTTAGTATGCTCCATTCATCAGCCGATTTTGAATTATCGTCCAACAAAAGTTGTATCAGCAAACTAGAAAACTTTTGTCTGCCGACAAGGTGTCATCTGTTTTTCTGCTTGTGTGTACAGAA
>BLSH010365507.1:1084039-1097090 GCA_018402905.1 Glandirana rugosa
TCTTTGAGACTTGGTACTGGAGACACTGTAAAAGTATATAGGTTTACGACGAACCACACCGTCAGTCACCAGTCATTGTATACAATAAATAGTCTCTAGTGTGCAAAATATTTATGGGTCTCTGGTAAAAGTTGGTTCACAATCCCCGAGTGAATAGGGGAGGTTAGAATTCAAGTAACTAAAGACCCTTTGACACAACACAATATTATGATAAATGGATTAGATCAGAAGACTATTGTCAAAAAAAATACGAATGGAAAAGGGGGTTTGTCTTTATATGTAATATGTACACCGGTAACGTACCAAAACTTGAAAACTGCGACAACGACAGCAAATAGTCTTCTTTTTTACCTTATAATCTATAAGCAGCAACAGCGTCAAAAGTTCAAAACCATGCAATGGCCACATGTATAATGTATATTTCTGTTTGGGGGAAAAGGTAAGCATAAAAAAAACTGTTATCAGAAGACTAGATTAGGTAAATAGTATTATAACACAACACAGTTTCCCAGAAATCAATGAACTTAAGATTGGAGGGGATAAGTGAGCCCCTAACACTTGGTTGAAAATGGTCTCTGGGTATTTATAAAACGTGTGATCTCTGATAAATAACATATGTTACTGACCACTGACTGCCACACCAAGCAGCATTTGGATATATGAAAATGTCACAGAGGTCATGGTTCAGAGTTTCTGCAAACTGTTTTTTCATTATTATTACTAAGATTCCTCTACTGAGCGTTCATGTGCAAGAAATACACAAATGAATATAAAAAAATAAACAAAAATACAATAAAACTTAAATTCCAATAGTAATTGTAGCTGCTGCTATAATTTCACTCACTGGTTGTAAGTAATTATAGACACATTCATACCCTTTAAGCAGCGCTTAATTAATGAGCCACCACAAATAATTCATAAATCAAGTCAAAATAGTCCATAAGGTGCCATGTTGAACTTCCAGTGATCAAACTTCCAGTGACCAGTAGGAGAGAGTGAGAGTGATAACACCAAATCTAACACCCCCCCCCCTATTCATACCTGAGACCTTGTTACACTAACGAGTCACATGACACCGGGGAGGGATAATGGCTCATTGGCCCAATTTGGGCATTTTCACGTAGGGGTGTACTCAGCGGTTTAGACATTAATAGCTGTGTATTGAGTTATTTTGAGGAGGCAGCAACTTTACAATGTTATACAAGCTGTACACTCACTACTTTACATAGTAGCAAAGTGTAATTTCTTCAGTGTTGTCACATGAAAAGATATAATAAAATATTTACAAAAATGTGAGGGGTGTACTCACTTTTGTGAGATACTGTATATGCTTTCTAACTGTAACGTAGGTACAAATGTTATTCTGCGTCTGTTTGGACATGTCGGGGGCTTACAATTATCAGATTGCTATTCACTATTTTCAATTATATAAGGGGAATTTTCAGTTTTTAGGCTGCTTGTTATTTCTGACTCCTGAGTTGTTTTACTGGGTAATTCAGATGAGCACAGATACAAGTAAATATACAACTTATTTAGGATCTCCTGAAATTGTTAGGATACATTTAAATATTTATTTGCGAAATTCATAAAGAAAAGCAAAATTTTACACAATATACACTATATTACTAAAATTATTGGGACGCCTCCCTTTACATGTACATGAATTTTAATGGCATCCCAGTCTTAGTCCACAGGGTTCAATATTGAGTTGACCCACCCTTTGCAGCTATAACAGCTTCAACTCTGCAGGGAAGGCTGTCCACAAGGCTTAGGAGTGTGTCTATGGGAATGTTAGACCATTCTTCTAGAAGCGCATTTGTGAGGTCAGGCACTGATGTTGAATGAACAGGCCTGGCTCACAGTCTCCACTCTAATTCATTCCAAAGGTGTTCTATTGGGTTAAGGTCAGAACTTTGTGCAGGCCAGTCAAGTTCCTCCACCCCAAAGTCACTCATTTATGTCTTTATGGACCTTGCTTTGTGCACTGGTCCAAATCATTTGTTGGAGAGGGGATTGTGGTGTGGGGTAGTTTTTCAGGGATTGGGCTTGGCCCCTTTGTTCCAATGAAGAGAACTCTTAAGCCGTCAGCATACCAAGACATTTTGGACAATTTCATGCTCCCAACTTTGTGGGAACAGTTTAGGGATGGCCCCTTCCTGTTCCAACATGACTGCGCACAATTGCACAAATCAAGGTCCATAAAGACATGGATGAGGGAGGTTGAAGCGGGGGAACTTGAATGGCCTGCATAGAATCCTGACCTTAACCCAATAGAATGCCTTTGGGATGAATTAAAGTGGAGACTGCGAGCCAGGCCTTCTTGTCCAACATCAGTGCCTGACCTCACAAATGCGCTTCTGGAAAAATGGTCAAAGATTCCCATAGACACACTCCTAAACCTTGTGGACAGCCTTCCCAGAAGAGTTGAAGCTGTTATAGCTGCAAACGGTGGGCCAACTCAACATTGAACCCTATGGACTAAGATTAGAATGCCATTAAAGTTCATGTGCGAGTAAAGGCAGGCATCCCAGTGCTTTTGGTAATATAGTGTATGTCATGATTCTCGGTTTACTTGATTATTTCACATCATAATAAAATAATTTTAATAGTCAAATATGCTTTACAATGACAAGCAAGTGTTTATGAAACCAATATTAACTGTGTGCAAATGCATCCAAGATAAACAGTCCCTGCGAGGCCAATTTGCATCTGTTTTTCTAAGACTGAAAAAATATTAATAATAATTAATCCTTTCTGTAATTTGCAGGCTGCAGCAGAAATGATCATCGTGTGTGAGACTTTGTGGAGTTTTGTGCATGCAGAAAAGGCTTGGTTGTATTTAAAAATGACATGTGAAACTTAGTGGTATTTAGGTGAATCCTTGCTATACTATGCAAGTATAGATCACATTCTTGCACATTATGGCATACCTCACCTCCTACTGTACTGTCCTCAGGAATGATGGGTTCAGGAGCCTGGATCAACTTTTCCATAACATTGCCACACCTTTTTTTTTATAGAAGTGCAGGTTTAGGATTAGGAGGCTTTTGTATTTCTACCTAGAGCAGGAGTAGGGAACCTTTAAGATATGGAGCTCTACCCAAAGAACATGAAAGAGATCAAAGATCATCAAGGTTCAGCACCCTTTTTGTTTTTAAACTAGAAGGCTTAACTAAATAATAAGGGAAACTTTAAAAAATACAATAAAACAAATGTCACTGTAAAAATATAAACTTAGCCTACCTTAAAGGTGAACAGTGTCAGTAGGGCAGTGGATGGTGTGTGGACTTTGTCAGTTGGACAGTAGACTGTGTCAGTAGGGCAGTGGACAGTGTCAGAAGAGCAGTGGATGCAGTGGTGGCTGGTGAAATTTTAAGATGGGGGGTGCCAGGCCCCGCCCTTCCTTTTTGACCCTTCCTACTTCTAATAAGTGCCACCCCTTATAAAATCCACCCACTCTGTCCCCTGTATTCCACATATTGTGTCAGGAGTACACAGCTCAGCATCACAGGACACGGTATACAGCTCAGCATCACAGGACACGGTATACAGCTCAGCATCACAGGACACAGTATACAGCTCAGCATCACAGGACACAGGATACAGCTCAGCATCACAGGACACAGTATACAGCTCAGCATCACAGGTGGGGTATATAGCAGCCAGTATCATAGGACACAGTATAGAGCCCCAGCATCATGGGTAGGGGTATATAGCAGCCAGTATCACAGGTGGGTAAATTGCAGCCAATAACACAGGTATGGGCAAATTGCAGTCAATATCACAGGTGGGGTAAATTGCAGCCAATAACACAGGTGGGGGTAAATTGCAGCCAATATCACAGGTGGGGTAAACTGCAGTCAGTATCACAGGTGGGGGTAAATTGCAGCCAATATCACAGGTGGGGTAAATTGCAGCCAATATCACAGGTGGGGTAAATTGCAGCCAATATCACAGGTGGGTGTAAATTGCAGCCAATAACACAGGTGGGGGTAAATTGCAGTCAATATCACAGGTGGGGTAAATTGCAGCCAATAACATAGGTGGGGATAAATTGCAGCCAATAACACAGGTGGGGGTACACTGCAGCCAATAACACAGGTGGGGGTACATTGCAGCCAATAACACAGGTGGGGGTAAATTGCAGCCATTAACACAGGTGGGGTAGATTGCAGCCAATAACACAGATGGGTGTACATTGCAGCCAATAACACAGATGGGGTAAATTGCAGCCAATAACACAGGTGGGGGTACATTGCAGCCATTAACACAGGTGGGGGTAAATTGCAGCCAATAACACAAGTGGGGGTACATTGCAGCCAATAACACAGGTGGGGTAAATTGCAGCCAATAACACAGGTGGGGTACATTGCAGCCAATAACACAGATGGGGGTACATTGCAGCCAATAACACAGATGGGGGTAAATTGTAGCCAATATCACAGGTGGGGTACATTGCAGCCAATATCACAGGTGGGGGTACATTGCAGCCAATAACACAGATGGGGGTAAATTGCAGCCAATAACACAGGTGGGGGTAAAATGCAGCCAATAACACAGATGGGGGTAAATTGCAGCCAATAACACAGGTGGGGTACATTGCAGCCAATAATACAGATGGGAGTACATTGCAGCCAATAACACAGATGTGGGTAAATTGAGGCCAATAACACAGGTGGGGGTAAATTGCAGCCAATAACACTAACAAATAACAAATAACAATAACTGAACACCAATAAGTCACCAGGCCCAGATGGCTTACACCCAAGGGTCCTTAAGGAACTTAGACACGTTATTGCCAGACCCTTGTACCTAATCTTTAAGAGCAGTTTTCTGACTGGTATGATACCAGCTGACTAGAGGAAAGCCAATGTGGTACCAATATATAAAAAAGGACCAAGATATATCCCTGGGAATTACAGACCAGTTAGCTTAACATCAATAACATGCAAGCTCTTGGAGGGAATAATAAGGGATTATATACATGATTATTGTAATGAGAACGGTATCATTAGCGGTAATCAACATGGGTTCATGAAGAATTGCTCTTGCCAAACCAATCTATTAACCTTCTATGAGGAGGTGAGCTGCCACCTAGATAAAGGAAGGCCTGTGGACGCGGTGTACCCGGATTTTGCGAAGGCGTTTGATACAGTTCCCCATAAACGTTTACTGTACAAACTAAGGTCCCTCAACATGGATCAAAGGGTGAGCACCTGGATTGAAAACTGGCTGCAGGGGAGAGTCCAGAGGGTGGTGATAAACGGGGAGCACTCAGAATGGTCTGGTGTAGAAAGTGGGGTTCCCCAAGGTTCTGTCCTGGGACCAATCCTTTTCAATTTATTCATAAATGATTTGGAGGATGGGGTGAAGAGCTCAATCTCAATATTTGCAGATGATACCAAGATAAGCAGGGCAATAAACTCTCCACAGGATGTGGAAACTTTACAAGAAGATCTGAACAAATTATTGGGGTGGGCAGGCAAATGGTAAATGAGTTTTAACGTAGAAAAATGTAAGATAATGCATTTGGGTACCAAGAACCTGAACGCTAACTACTCACTAGGGGGGGAGCCCCTGGGGGAAACTAGGATGGAAAAAGACCTAGGGGTCCTGGTGGAGAATAGGCTCAGCAGTGGCATGCAATGCCAAGCTGCTGCAAGCAAAGCTAACAAAGTGTTGGCATGCATAAAGAAAGGGATTAACTTCAGGGATAAATCAATAATTCTCCCATTATACAAGTCTCTGGTGAGGCCTCACCTGGAGTATGCCGTCCAGTTCTGGGCGCCGGTCTTCAGGAAGGATGTCCAGGTATTGGAAAGAGTTCAGAGAAGAGCCACAAAGATAATTAAGGGATTGGAAGACCTTATGGGGAAAGATTACAAGCACTGAACTTATGCTCTCTGGAGAAGAGACGCTTGAGAGGGGATATGATTTTAATGTACAAATATTGTACTGGTGACCCCGCTATAAGGACAAAACTATTCAGTGCAAGGGAGTACACAAAGACACGCGGCCATTCACTAAGAATAGAGGAAAGGCGGTTTAACCTTAAAATGCGTAGAGGTTTCTTTACGGTAAGAGCAGTGAGAATGTGGAATTCTCTTCCACAAGCACTGGTCTCTGCCAGTAGTGTAGATACATTCAAAAAACTACTAGATGCACACCTAAGGGACCAAAGCATTGAGGGATATACAATGTAATACTGACATGAAAGCACACACATGGGTTGAACTTGATGGACTCGAGTCTTTTTTCAACCTCACTAACTATGTAACTATAACACAAGTGGAGGTACATTGCAGCCAATAACACAAGTGGGGGTAATTTGCAGCTAATAACACAGGTGGGGTACATTGCAGCCAATAACACAGATGGGGGTACATTGCAGCCAATAACACAGAGGGGAGTAAATTGTCGCCAATATCACAGGTGGGTACATTGCAGTCAATATCATAGGTGGGGTACTTTGCAGCCAATATCACAGGTGGGGTACATTGCAGCCAATATCACAGGTGGGGTACTTTGCAGCCAATATCACAGGTGGGGTACTTTGCAGCCAATATCACAGGTTGGGTTTTTTGCAGCCAGTAACACAGGTGGGGTACTTTGCAGAGCCCCCCCCCGAAGTCGGGACAAGTCCCGCACTTACCCCATCTAATAGGCAGGCAGGCAGGAGTGTGCACAGATTGGTTTGTGGACAGCGGGAGTCGGCAGGACTGAAACCCGGCGGAGTGCATGCAAGTCCGCTACAGTCCCGCCCAGAGCATCCAATGCCAGTCAGTCACTGGCTCAGGCAGCCAATCAGACTATGTGTGGTCGCCTGTTCAGCGCACACACATAGTCTTTAACCCCTTCCTTACTGGGCACTTAAACCCCCCTCCTGCCAGACCAATTTTTGGCTTTCAGCGCTGTCGCATTTTGAATGACAATTGCGCGGTCGTGCGACGTTGTACCCAAATAAAATTTGCGTCCTTTTTTTCCCACAAATAGAGCTTTCTTTTGGTGGTATTTGATCACCTCTGCGTCATTTCTGATCGCCGCTATAAACAAAAAATGAGCGACAATTTTGCAAAAAAGAACAATATTTTTTACTTTTTGCTAAAGTACAAATCCATTAAAAAAAATGATTCATCAGTTTTGGCCGATATATATTCTTCTACATATTTTTGGTAAAAAAAAAATCGCAATCGGCGTATATTGATTGGTTTGCGCAAAAGTTATCGCATCTACAAACTGGGAATTGATTTATGGCGTTTTTATTATTTTTTTTTTTTTTACTAGTAATGGCGGCGATCTGCGATTTTTATCGGGACTGCGATATTGCCGCAGAAATTACGGACATTTTTTACACATTTTTGGGACCAATGACATTTATACAGCAATCAGAAATTTAAATATCCACTGATTACTGTGTAAATGTCATTGGCAGTGAAGGGGTTAACCTGCAGGGGGCAGTGAAGGGGTTAAATATGTTCCCTGGGTGTGTTCTAACTGTGGGGGGGGGCAGGGCTGGCCGGGACATAACAGATCTAACTGATCCCAGTGACAGGGATCAGTAGATCTGGTATGTCCCCTGTCACAGCCCCGTTCTGAGGCTCCTAAAAGAGATCGGCGGGTCTCGGGCGGACATCGAGTCCGCCCGAGCCACGGGCATGCTCGCGCAGCGTGCGGCGCGCGCCGCTGCTGCCACTAGGGGGCGCGCGAGGAGCATGCACAGGGGACGACGTCCATGGACGTCGTCCCGGCATTCCAGATCCGTGCTGGAGCCGTACTATGGCAATAGCGCGGATCTGGAGTGGTTAATGACTGACCAATCAGTTCACTACTTGCTGTCAGCAAACAGCAAGGAGCCAAGAAAAAAGCCGGGGAGGCCACAAAGATGTTTTTATTACAAATTATGTGAGCAGACTGCAGTTCCTCTTTAAGTACATCAAGGGAGTGAATAAGGTTCAAGAGGAAAATAATTTCAATATGAGACAAAGATCAAGAACACAGGGACATCATTTCAAACTAGCAGGAGGAAAGTTCAAAACTAATTTTAGAAAGTATTATTTTACTGAAAGGGTAGTCGATACGTGGATCAAGATCTATACTCTATGCTCTATATATAAAATACAAAAGCGTGTATAAATTGAAAACAACAAAAAGATGAAACAAACAACAAAAAAAAAAGGTCAGACTCGATGGACCACTTATTCTTTTTTTTCTGACATCACTTTTCTATGTTTCTATGAGTTACGTTGTCTCCATGACCAGGTTTGTCCTTGGCATGCTGAGAATGAGCTGAGTTGTACACTGCATGGCACATCCACCATAAGTGTACAGAAAGTTTACAACTGAACTCTAGGCAGATGTAAAATACACATATTAATGTAGTTCTGTGTATATTTATACACCATTCCATTTATAATTTTGTATTTATTTGAATTAGACCTGGTATGAGCCCCTTGTACTACTTCATGTGAAGCATGCTGATAGGAAGAACAAAGATGAGTTCATCACTGTGCTCCTTTTAATGCACAGTCACAGGTTAGGATAACCTAGACTCAGATAAAGTGGCTTGAATGACACTGATCAACAGACTGAGGACATATACTGGCAGGAAAGAGTACTGCAGGGGAAATTTCTGGATTGAAGATGAATGTATTATTTTATCTTTGAAGGGTTATTCATTGTAATCTTGCTATTTTTGGCTTTAGTTTTCCTTTAAATAGGCTGGTAACAAGATAACATTCTGTCTGTAACATAACTGGGGAGATTTTTTTCTTACTTTTATTCTAGTGATGTCTTCAGAAGAAAGTGGGATTGTGTTTGTTATTGCAACACAACAGCAACTGAAAGCAATAATAAAAAAAAAAAAATTGTTTTAAAGTTCTAACCTTTCTCTACTCTACTAAAAATATGTTTCTGTCTGTGCCATTACGTATATTTCCTATGGCTTCCTTTGAGAGGGAATATCCCAAAAGAGACACAGATGGCAGTAAAAACCTGCCAGGTTCTAATTTATTGTTCTATCAAAGGCTGGTTCACACTGGAACATGCATATTTTCTGCACTGGAGGTCAAAACGCACTGGGTGTGCGATCTGCTGTGGGTGTCAATATAATTCTAATGATATCCCGAACGCATATTGCAAACCTAGTGTGTTTGCCCTGAATCGCATTGGTACAGCAGTACCATGCAATCAAGTGCTGCGCGTTTTTGAAAAGCAGTGTATGCACTTCTTTTGGTGCGATCCAGTGTGATTTAAGCCCATTTAAATGATTGGACTGAAAATCGCACAGGAATCACTCAGGAACATGGACAGCATTCCTGTGCGATTCAGGTGTGAACTGGCTCTAAAACAAAAGAATGCATTCTTCCTGGAGTTAAAGAGGAAGTAAACCCAGATGGGGTTTACTTTCCTCTACATGCTCCTGTAATGTAGAAGCATAATGGGCTACTATGCATCGCATAGTAGCCCATTATGTGCCACTTACCTGCGAACAAAGCCTGCGATGTCCAGCACTGTCCCCTGTGCTGGCGGCGTCCATCTTCTGCCCCTCTTCCATCCTGGGGCCGCGACTCCGGCACTGTGACTGGCCGGAGTCGCGTGACGTCACTGCCGCGCATGCGCGCGGGAGCCACTAGTCACGGCACGGTCGCAGTAGAGGAACGGCACGGAGGCCGTTTCTTCACTGCACATGTGCCAACATGACGTCGGCACAGCAAATACACTGCATATCTCCTGAACCGTACAGGTTTAGGAGATATGCAGGGCACCTACCGGTAAGCCTTATCATAGGCTTGCCTGTAGGTTAAAGTGGTTGTCACAAGTTGACAACCACTTTAAGCTTTACACTTTAAATCTAAATGCTAGATGAAACTGTTAATAACATCCATTCTTATTTTTTTAAATGCTATAAAACCAAAGTTATCCCTCCCATGATTCCTTAGTTCAGTGGCACATCCTAGAATCTGGATATGGCAAAAACAAACATAATTTTCTTGACTGTTTATTTATGCTTGCTGCCCCCCACAGTACTTTTACTTTGAACTTGTGGCAGCTACAGGCTAGGCAACATACTGATATGTTGCCGCCTGTTTCAAGATGTGCAGGCACGCATGCCCACTCCCCCTGTTGACTCGTGCTGTGATACAACACAAGTTTTTCAGTAGGTTTTGGAAAATGATTTTGGCCATTAACCTGCTGTATCCAGGACAAGATTAAGGGCATCGTGGGCCCGGTGCTGAGGATTTTGGTGGACATTTTTATGGACATAAATTTCACTTCCACTTCTGGGCAGGGAAGGCTTGGACTGTTGGTCCTCCCCTTCCCAACTCCTTCATGCTCTAGAAAAGGTCTCTGGGAGCACCGGTAATGTCTATGGGGACAGAGACTGTTCCCACAGAGATTGTCAGTGCTCCACTGCTCTCAGAGACTGTGGCTCCCACAGAGACTGCTCCAGAGAATTCTGCTACAGAGACTATCCCCCATGTCACACAGACTGCCGCATATGTCATGGAGACTGTCTATAGGGCACAGACACTGTCCCACAGGTCACAGAGACTACCCCACAGGTCAGAGAGACTGCCCCACAGGTCACAAAGACTGCCGCACATGTCACAGAGACTGTCCCACAGAGACTACCCCCCGTGTCACACAGACTGCCGCACATGTCATGGAGACTGTCTACAGGTCACAGAGACTGTCCAACAAGTCACAGAGACTGCCCCACAGATCACAGAGACTGCCTTCCAGGTCACAGAGACTACCTCATAGGTCACAGAGAGTGCCGCACAGGTCACAGAGACTGTCACACATGTCACAGAGACTGTCCCACAGTGACTACCCCCCATGTCACACAGACTGCCGCACATGTCATGGAGACTGTCTACAGGTCACATAGACTGTCCCACAGGTCACAGAGACTTCCCCACAGATCACAGAGACTGCCTTACAGGTCACAGAGACTACCCCACAGATCACAGAGACTGCCTTCCAGGTCACGGAGACTACCCAACAGGTCACAGAGACTGCCCCACAGGTCACAGAGACTACTAAACAGGTCACAGTGACTGCCACACATGTGACAGAGAATGTCCCACAGGTCACAGAGACTGTCCCACATGTCACAGAGACTGTACCTCAGGTCACAGAGACTGCCACACAAGTCACAAAGACTGCATCCACAGATCACAGAGACTGCTCCACAGGCTACATAGACCACTTCACAGGTCACAGAGATTGTTCAAATGTCACAGAGACTGCCCCACATGTCATAGAGACTGCTCCACATGTCATAGAGGCTGCCCCACAGGCTGCAGAGACTGCCCACATGTCACAGAGACTGCCCCACATGTCACAGAGACTGTCCCATAGCTCACAGATACTGCCCCACAGGCTAAAGAGACTGTCCACATGTCACAGAGACTGCCCCACATGTCACAGATACTGCCCCACAGGTCACAGAGACTGCTCCACAGGCTACAGAGACTGTCCACATGTCACAGAGACTGGCCCACATGTCACAGAGACTGCCCCACATGTCACAGAGACTGTCCCACAGGTCACAGAGACTGCCCCACAGGCTACAGAGACTGTCCACATGTCACAGAGACTGCCCCACAGGTCACAGAGGCTGCCCCAAAGGCTACAGAGACTGTCCACATGTCACAGAGACTGCCCCACATATAGCAGAGATTGTCCCACAGAGACTGCCCCACGTGTCACAGAGACTGTCCCACATGTTACAGAGAATGCCCAACATATCGCAGAGACTGTCCCACGGAGACTGCACCATGTGTCACAGAGACTGTCCCACGTGTCACAGAGGCTTCCCCACGTCACGGAGATGCCCCACATGTCTGAGGGAATTCCCACAGGTCACAAAGACTGCCTCCCGGCCCTCACTGCCTAGGAGAGAAACGCACCAATGCTGTAAGAGCAGCAGAATAGAGACATCTGGAAATGTGAAGGGGGGGAGGTTTCTGTATGCCAGTACTCATCAAATATTCTGCTCTGCAATTAAATCTGCCGACTCCACATGCTCACACAGCAAGCATGTTCACTGGCAGTGTGTGCACGTCATGGTAATGGAGTGTGGGGCGGGGCAGACACAGCAGGGATAGGACAAGAGGGAGAGCAATCATGCCTCTACCATCTTCTTTATGTAGCACCGTGCTGTGCCAATCCTGTGTCTCACCATTGGCCCAGCACACTTCACCCACCTCCAGCTCCCAGGCAAAAACTCTCGGGCCAGCAGTAACATAAGGATTTAGTAGCAGCAGTTATCTCACTGCTGGTCAAACACAATGGTTTGTATGTGTGCGACAGAGAGCCTATATTAAGGTAGAGGGGCCTGGAGATGCAGCTTCAATAGCTCCTATGTTAATCCAGCCCTGGCTGTAGCCAATCACAGAATGGCCCTGTGTCTTGTTTGTAAACACAAACACAGGATCTGGCTGGTTGTTCTCTTCCTGAGCCTTTTTTTGTTATGGAAGAGAAAAAGCCAGATCTGTGTGAGTAAAATCAGTGCATTTACATAAGCATAGCCACATATAACCCTTTGATTGCCCTCCAGTTTTCCCTTTGATTGCACTGTCACCCATCCAGTACTATTAGTACAGTGTCAGTGTACAGTATTTATCACTGACCACTGTATTAGTGTCACTAGTGACATCAGATAGTGTCAGAGTCAGTTAGTGTCAGTCAGCGCTAGATTGCCCGCCACACTATAAGTGATCACCGTCATTACTAGCATAGTGTCTGTACGGATCAGTATCTTGATCTCTGCTCCTCCTCTTCTTTGAGTGCCCCCAGCCAGCCAGGTGCTATAGAGTCACTCCTGTGGGGGGCTACTGAGCCAGACTGTTTGCCTTAATATACATACTGTACACAGGTCTGCCCCAACCCACTGGTACCTACCTTACAGGATTTGGATGCAGGAAGAGAGGAGAACAAATCTGCCAGTGGGGACAGTGCTGGATTGAGAGAGTTGTCAGGTAAAACATTTTTTGAGCCTAATCCTAAAAATAATGAATTGCAGTCATGTTGGTTCACAGAGCCA
>BLSH010365507.1:1146712-1184560 GCA_018402905.1 Glandirana rugosa
GAAGTCGAGTCGACTTTATGTCGGATATATGTGATGGTCAATTTTTAAAATCTTGTGGGATTAAAATAGTCATAATCTCAACTCGCTTGGAGACCTTCAAACCCAAGACGACCAGGCCGGCTTGAAGCCCTGTTTCAGGCCCAAGCCCAGACCTGCCTTGGGCTTGCTAACGTACCTGGGGCTTGGGGTAACTTTAGTTACCCCTGGGCTTGAAAATCCGTGTTTTTACCGACATTGTTTCAGGACCTTTCGGGATCTCCCGACGTTTTCCTTCATTTTACCCCCATTCCCATCCCGTTCACGGGATGTTTTTTTACCCCTATCCCTTTTATGTAATTTTAGTTTACCTCCTCCTACTCCTCTACCACTGCCACTTCCACCTACACTGCCACGGTCACGGCCTAGTCAACCTCTAGGCTCCTACTCCACATCCACCCCCTTCCCATTTTTTTTATTTGATTTTAATGTATTTTCCCTATCCCCATTTTTTTGTAGGGCACTTGCCCTACCCTTACCCCCATTTTACTTCCTTTTGCAGCCCTCTAGGGCTTTCCAGGACTTTGTTACAGCCATTTTTGTGCCTAAAAGTTCGGGTCCCCATTGATTTCAATGGGGTTCGGGGTCCATGCAATCGTTCGGGTTCCGTCCAGACCCGAACCCGGACTTTGTCCCGAAGTTCGGCCGGACCAGCAGAACCCAAACTTCCAGAGGTTCGCTCAACTCTAATACTGATAAAATTAGGGTGTTCTAAAATTTTTAACTGGTAGTGTATATAGGCTGTATTTCAGCTGAGCTGAAGAAAAGGCATCTAACCTTCTGGGACACTAGCAAAAAAACAAGGTATGGTGTTTTGAGGTGGGGTTATACGGGGCTGGCTTAAAATATTTTGTTGTCAGCGCCTCAAACAAAATGTGTAAGAATTGTCTAAGAATTTTACATATTTACATTTTCTTAAATTTTATTTACATTTTATTGTGAAGTAATTTATTCTCAAAGTTCACATCAGAAGCACAGGCACAATTGTATAAAACTGCTCAATTAACCTCTAATCTGTGATTTTTGAGGATGAATTGTTCCACTGTGCCTTCAACTACAGAGGTCAACGAGGGCTTGCTTAAAAGCTTGTTAAGAAATTGTAAATACTATATATAAACTGGCCACGCGTTCACCTAACTACTTGCCTACTGGGCACTTTCACCCCCTTCCTGCCCAGGCCAATTTTCAGCTTTCAGAGCTCTTACACTTTGAGTGACAATTGCCTAGTCATGCAACACTGTACCCAAATGAAATTTTAACATTTATTTCACACAAATAGAGCTTTCTTTTGGTGGTATTTATATATATACATGATATATTTATATATATACATGACCTCAAACTAACTGGGGGGAAGTTCAAAACTAATCTTAGAAAGTATTATTTTACTGAAAGGGTGGTTGATGATTGGAATAAACTACCAACAGAGGTTGTGAGACAGTCAACAGTAAATGGCTTTAAACATGCTTGGGATAAACATAAATCCATAGTCAAACAACAAGGTTAATGTAAAAAAAAAAAATATATAAAAAAAATAAATAAATAAATAAATAAATAAATAAAAAGGGGCAGACTCGATGGACTACTCAGTCTTTTTCTGCCGTCACTTTTCTATGTTTCTATGTATTTAATCACTGCTGTTTTTTTTTTTTTTTTACTATAAAGAGAAAAAAGACTGAACATTTTGAAATAAGAAAAGTGTTTCTAAGTTTCTGTTCTGTTCTGCACTGAAGGGCACTGATTAGGCGGAACTGATGAGGAGTCATTAATATGAATTAATATGGGCACTGATGGGTTGTACTGATATGAAGCACTGATGAGCACTGATAGGCGGCACTGATGGGCACTGATAGGTGGCATTGGTGGGCACTAATAGGTGGCACTGATGGGCACTGATAGGTGGCAGTGATAGGCGGCACTGGTGGGCACTGATAGGCAGCACTGATGGGCACTGATGGGTGGCACTGATGGGCATCACTGATGGGCATCACTGATGGGCACTGATGGGCAGCACTGATGAGCAGGCACTAATGAGCACTGAAAGGCAGCACTGACTGGCATTACAAATGGGCACTGATTGGTGTCACTGTCACTGCAATAGTGTGAACCCAGCCTTAAAGCTAATACCTAATCCAGACTCAGATTGGATTGTCTTGAGCAATCATCATCTGCTTTAACACCATAAATGCTGGGGTTTTAAGTGTAAACTGTCATTTTAACTGAAAAAGCCTCCTGGATGAGTGGTGAAATGTCTTTACCATTTCAGAACAGGTACAATTAATTATGACTAACCAATAACAGCTACAGCATTGACTTCTTCCACTCTGCTGCCTTTAATTGTTTTAAAATACTAGGAGTGTGAAAAAGAAATAATAGTGGTGCAGGGTTTCTTGTTTTGTACAATGTGTGACAATTGTTTACACGGGTAACAGATAGGACCTCCGTCCTTGGGGTCCAGTTATCTATAGTAACCCTTTTTCTTACACTTTAGCATTCTTGTTAGGTATAGAGAAGTCACAAAATTAAATTTACTGAGTTAAAATTCATAGCATTTCAGCACATTCTTAACTTGTCAAGTAAACCCGGAAAACTTTTTAATTCATTAACTTTAAGAGCCTGTTTCTTTTAGGGAGCTGAAGACTAGGGTGTCTGAATCATATACAGCATGTGCCATCATATGGCTGTGTAAATAAATAATTTTAAATCGTGTTTATTTTGTTATGTTGTTTTAATAATGGAGTTTCAGTTTCAGATATTCTGTTAAACATCTTGTAAACCCAAATCAAGTAATCTCTTAATCTCTTTTGTTCTACAGAGAATGCATAATCTCTTTAAACCCTTTAAAACACATTCTGATGCAAAGAGTAAAATACTGAGATACATCACTTGCCTTTATCATAAAACAAAATAGATTTTTGCAGGCAGGCACTATCTTTAGTTATAACAGAAACTGACAAAATGTGTTTTCTGATCATCCTACATTTATTGCAAATAATTAATTTCCAATCTTTCAAACCATTGGTATAATATAATTGGAGTGGTTTTCCAAAGTTAACCGCAAATCATATACAAGTGCATCTCAAAAAAATTACAATATCATCAAAAAGTTAGTTTATTTCAGCAATTTAATTAAAAAGGGGAAACTCATATATTATATAGATTCATTGTACACAGAGTGATATATCCCAAGTAGAGTTGAGCGGACACCTGGATGCTCGGGTTTGGCCAAACTTCGCGAAAAAGTTTGAGTTCGGCCCCGAACTTTACCCGAACTTGACCCCAAACCCCGAACCCCATTGAAGTCAATGGTGACCCGAACTTTTGGGCACTAAAATGGCTCTAAAAAAGTCCTGGAAAGGGCTAGAGGGCTGAAAAAGGAAGCAAAATGGGGGCAAGAGTAGGACAAGTACCCTGCAAACAAATGTGGATAGGGAAATAACTTAAAATCACATAAAAAAAAAAAATGGAGGAGGAGGTGGATGTGGAGTAGGAGGTTGAGGACACAGGTCTCGCATGGAGGACCACTCGGTGGTGAAGTGGTGCTATTGCGGCAATGTAGGCGCGCTTTTTTAATTTTGTGCAAGAAATGCACAGCAAGGTGCAAATGTACTATGTAGCACTATTTTTTATTTTTTTTTAAACCACCAATGTCGACGCACTTTTTAATTTTGTGCAAGAAATGCACAGCAAGGTGCAGATGTACTATGTAGCACTATTAATTATTCTTTTTTTTTTAAACCAGCAATGCACCGCTGGCCGCAAATGTAGTATTTAGAATTTTTTTTTTTTTAAAAACAGAAATGTTGACGCACTTTCTAATTTTGTGCAAGAAATGCCCCGCTGGCCACAAATGTAATATTTTGCTCAAAAAAAAAATTTGCAATGCATATGCAAAAATGGCTGCAAATGCCCACCTATCAAACAGAAAAATTGCTTAGGTTTTATATGAGGCACTTTGCTTAGCAAACAAAATGTACTCTAGCAAACAAAAATCTCCTCCAGCACCCACCCACTATTAAATCACTGTTTTTAACAGATTTTCTAAAGCTAACCTGTCCCTCACAGCAGCAGCAGCATCCTCTCCCTACACTAGTATGAGATGATGTGATATGCAGCACTACATGACTCCAGCTTATATAGAGGCTGGGTCACATGATGCACTGGCCAATCACAGCCATTCCATTAGTAGGCATGGCTGTGATGGCTTCTAAGGGCAAACAATTGAAACGCTTGTTGATTGGCTGCCCTGCAGCTATTCAACAGGCGCGAAAAAATAGGGTTCAGGACACGGACACCCCAAAGTCCGGTACGAACCCGAACTTTACCATTCGGGTTTGCTCAACTCTAATCCCAAGCATTCATTTCTTTTAATTTTAAAGATTATGGCTTATAGCTAGTGAAACCCAAAATTTGGTATCTCAGAAGACTAGAATAAATGAAAAAGCTCAGTACTGTAGACTCATAGTGTCACTCTAATCCTCTAATTAACTCAAAACACCTGTAAAGGTTTCCTAAGCCTTTAAATGGTATCTCAGTTTGTTTCAGTAGGTTACACAATCATGGGGAAGACTGCTGACTTGACAGTTGTCCAGAAGACAGTCATTGACACGAAAGGTCATTGCTAAAGTAGCTGGCTGTTCACAGAGTGCTGCATCCATGCATATTAATGGGAAGTTGAGTGGAAGGAAAAAGTGTGGTGGAAAAAGTTGCACAAGCAACAGGGATGACCACAGCCTTGAGAGGATTGTGAAGCAAAGGCCATTCAAAAAGTTGGGGGACATTCACTGGACTAGAGCTGGTGCCAGTGCTTCAAAAGCCACCACAAACAGATGTATCCAGGACATGGGCTACAAATGTTGCATACCTTGTGTCAAGCCACTCCTGAACAAGAGACATCAGAAATGTCTTACCTGGGCTAAGGAGAAAATGGACTGGACTGGTTGCTCAGTGGTCCAAAGTCCTAATTTTGGATGAAAGCAAATTTTACATTTAATTTGTAAATCAAGGTCCCAGAGTCTGGAGGAAGATTGGAGAGGCAAAAAAAAAAAACAAGTTGCATGAGGTCCAGTGGGAAGTTTACACAGTCAGTAATGATTTGGGGAGCCATGTCATCTGCTGGTGTTGGTCCTCTGTGTTTTATCAAGTCCAACGTCAGCGCAGCCCTCTACCAGGAAATTCAAGAGCACTTCATGCTTCCCTCTACTGACCATCTTCATGGAGAAGCTGAATTCATTTTCCAGCACAATTTAGCACCTGTCCACACTGCCAAAAGTACCAATACTTGGTTTAATGATCCTAGTATCACTATGCTTCATTGGCTAGCAAATTTGCCTGACCTAAACCCCATAGAGAATCTGTGGGGTATTGTCAAGAGGAAGATGAGAGACACCAGACCCAACAATGCAGATGAGCTGGAGGTCACTATCAAAGCAACCTGGGCTTCCATAACACCACAGCAGTGCCACAGGCTGATCGCCTCCATGCCACACCACAATAATGCAGTAATTCATGCAAAGGGAGACCCAACCAAGTATTGAGTGCATACTATACTGCACATGGACATACTTTTCAGTAGTACATTCTGTACTACAAATCCTTTTTTTAATTTGTCTTATGTAATATTCTCATTTTCAAAGATACTGAATTTTGGGTTTTCACTAGCTGTTATCCATAATCATCAAAATTAAAAGAAAGAAATTCACAAAATACAGTATATCACTCTGTGTGTAATTAATCTATATATGAGTTTCACTGTTTGAATTGAATTATTGAAATCAATTTACTTTTTGATGATATTCTATTTTTTTTATGCACCTGTACTTATGCCAGTCAGAGCTAAGATATTTATTATTTGGACAAATGTGTCAAGTGTGAATTTGCAAATTCAAGTACATTTCACAATAATTAATAATTTTCCTGTTGCTTTCTGAACCCAAACTTTTATTGGTATTATATTTGTATGCAGAGCTCATAGACACAAGTGGACAATATTAAAGTGGTTGTACACCTAAAAAAAAAAACCTGCAAGACAGAGGCATAATGAGCTAGTATGCATCACATACTAGCTTATTATGAAATACTTACCTTAGATAGAAGCTGTTGCAGCGGGCCCCGCACACCTCTGTGAGTGGAGATGTGTCTCCCGGAGTTATTTCCAGGTTCACTGGCTCCAGAGCTGTGATTGGCCGGAGCCGCAATGGCGTCACTCCCACGCATGCGTGCGGGAGCCGCTGGTCATGGCACTGGCCATGAAGAAATTGCACAAGCAATTTTAGGAAATATTCACGGTACCTACAGGTAAGTCTTATTATAGGCTTACCTGTAGGTAAAAGGGGTGTAGCAAGGTCTACAACCACTTTAACTGTTCAGAAGACAGCAGGAAAAAAATCTTAAATCAGTAGGGCCCTCCCAGGTAGTCCTGGGTAACTGACCAGTCCAAAGACAAAAAATTAAAACAGGAATGCACTCACATGTGATGTGTAAAAATGAAACAATGTAGCACACAAAAAAAGAGCATACTTAAGTGACGCAGGGTAAACAATATATACTATGGGTCGAATAAAAAGTTGAGGGTGTGAATGAGAGAACATTATATTACCAAAATTATTGGGACGCCTGCCTTTACACGCACATGGACTTTAATGGCATCCCAGTCTTAGTCTGTAGGGTTCAATATTGCATTGGCCCACTCTTAGCAGCTATAAGAGCTTCAACTCTTCTAGGAAGGCTGCCCACAAGGTTTAGGAGTGTGTCTATGGGAATGTTTGACCATTCCTGCAGAAGCACATTTGTGAGGTCAGGCACTGATTTTGGACAAGAAGACCTGGCTCACAGTCTGCGCTCAAATTCATCCCAAAGCTGTTCTATCAGGATGAGGTCTGTGCAGGCCAGTCAAGTTCCTCTACCTCAAACTCACTCATCCATGTCTTTATGGACCTTGCTTTGTGCACTGGTGTGCAGTCATATTGAAACATCCCCAAACTGTTCCCACAAAGTTGGGAGCATGAAATTGTCCAAAATGTCTAGGTATTTTGATGCCTTAAGAGTTCCCCTCACTGGAACTAAGGGGCCAAACCCAACCCCTGAAAAACAAACCCACACCATAATCCCCCTCCACCAAATGATTTGGACCAGTGCACAAAGCAATGTCCATAAAGACATGGATGAGCGAGTTTGGGATGGAGGAACTTGACTGGCCTGCACAGAGTCCAGACCTCTACCCATTATAACACCTTTGGGATGAATTAGAGCGGAGACTGCGAGTCAGGTCTTCTCATCCACATCAGTGCCTGACCTCACAAATGCACTTCGGGAAGAATGGTCAAACATTCCCATAGACACAATTCTAAACCTTGTGGACAGCCTTCCCAGAAGTGTTGAAGCTGTTATAGCTGCAAGGGGTGGGCCAACTCTATATTGAACCCTACGGTCAAAGACTGGAATGCCATTAAAGTTCATGTGCATGTAAAGGCTGGCCTCCCAATACTTTTGGTAATATAGTGCATATATCACTAAAAGGAAATCATCAATAGCAGTTTCCAATGGTCTATTTTTTGGGGCCATAGAAAAATAATAAAGAATCAAATGCAGGGACATATTATTAGAATTATATCTAGAGTTAAAAGGAATTGGATTTATAATATGGATAATAAGAAAAAAAAATCAGAAATCAAATTATTTACTTTTAATTAAGAGAGTACAGTATACGCTCGAATAAGATTACATTTTTTTTTAATCTATAATATTTATATATTATTATATTCGTACCTAGTAGTTATGATTAAAGTCATGTAGGTGAAACGCATCAACTGACTGTATTTGAGTATTGTACATTGTGGTTTCCTGAATAAAAGCAAGATTTTAGAGCGACATTGGTTGTTCGGATCATCTCTATAGATTATTACTCTCAGATGTGCAACTGTGTATCAAGCGCCCATGAGCTCCATTGATAGAGTACTTAATTGGTAGTAGCACTGGACTTTCTGTTTGTGTCATAAATGTATTTTGACATTTAATTATATATATCCTCCAACCCTATAAAATATAACTTTATTTAACTGCCTCTACCTACATGGAGAAGCCAATCAAAACAAATACAAAATGGGAGGACATTATTTCACCCTCCCTCAGTCATTCTGCTCATTTATCTTGAGCACCACCTTTTACACCAAGAATGTGAGTTTTATTATTGTACATGTCAAATACAGGGTCAGAAGAGCCGGCAACATGCATTCTGAGGAAGGGGACCAAGATTCTCCGAAACTAGTAGATGTGAGAAGCCGACTGAGTGACATACTGCATGAAAAAAAGAACATTACCTTGCACATATGCCCAACAAGGACCAGCAATGTACTGGTACGTTGCTGAACTTTGAGTGGTTGTACCAGGAGGATGCCTGCAGCTACAATGTCTTAGTTCTTAACCTCCCTGGCGGTGTTCCCGAGTGTGGCTCAGGGTGGATTTTCAGTACCAAGAACGGTAACCCCGAGCCACACTCGGGATTGCATTGCTGGATCCAGGCAGCGCTACTCACCTTGTCCCCTGGATCCAGCGATGTCCCCCGCCGTGTCTGCGAGCTGTGTCCTCTGCCCGATGCCTCTGTGTGCCGGGCTCCGTTCCCTGCGAGCGTCGCGTCGCACGGGGATGGAGACCGGCGGGAAATTAAAAAAGTGAAACACACACAGCACATACAGTACACTGTAATCTTACAGATTACATTACTGTATGAAATCATTTCACATCCCCTTTGTCCCTAGTGGTTTGCCCAGAGCCCTGCATGCACTTTTATATTATTTATGTCATTCTTTCTGCCTGGAAACATGAGAATGTCCATAGCAACCAAAAAGTGTCCCTTTGCGTCAAAGGTTTTTCTGATCAGCTAGAAAACACTGATAGTAAATTAGAATCATTTGCAGAATTGAGTGATACTGATTTGTGGGGAAATTTAACATCAGACACTGAAAGTGACGACAGCGACAATTCTGCAACTGAGCAAATTTCAGTGTTTTTGGTTTGATTACATTATTGAATACATTTTATTACTATTACGTTATTATTTTTGATAATTATTCTTAGTTATTTATTATATTATAATTTATGATTTCATTTTTCAAACTTTTTCATACCCGGAATGTCTACTAGACTCTTGTTTGGACAGATTTAAGTGAGTTATTCATAAGAATTACAGGCCTACAATATAAAATGGCAAATTTTCATGCAAAATAATCGTACCTCTTTCAGCACCAAAAATCTGACATAATCATACCGCCAGGGAGGTTAAAGGGCATTTCAAAGCTATTCAGGAAAGGAAAACTTTTGATATAAGTATGATAGTTCTATTTTACACAAAAGATAACGCCCTAAATTTAGATATGGATTTTCTTACTCATTATCCAACAGTTTTACAACCCGCTCTGTGACTGTCACCCCCTTCCCCTAAGTCTATAGCTCTCCCTCTGTCTTATCTCACTAACTATGCTAGCTTTATTACCATTGCCATGTAAGTTTGTTTGTGTGTGCTTGCTTATTTTTGTATCCTTTCCCTCAGAGATTGTCTTTTTTTAGCATTCTTCTAAAACTTTTGTGAATTAGTACTGGGGACATACCCTGAAAACTTGTCATGAAAAATATCAATTAATATCAAAAAATATCATGGACAGTACCCAATTGTTTCTGTTGCAAGTGAACTAATATGGCTACAATCACCTCATGCCGGATATAAACAGTGGAATTTTTCAATTGGGAAAGCATCTAATCATATCGATCTTGGTGTGATCAGATGCTTTAAGGAAAGAGGAGAAATCTAGAATATAATACAGTTGTTCTCAACCTCAGTCCTCAAGTACCCCCCAGTGGGCCATGTTTTTAGGTTTTCCTCTACTTTGCACTGCTGCTTTAACCACTTCAGCCCTGGAAGGATTTTACACTTTAGGACCAGAGCACTTTTTGGGATTCGGCACTGCGTCGCTTTAACTGACAATTGCGCGGTCGTGCGACTTTGTACCCAAACTAAATTTGCGTCCTTTTTTTCCCACAATAGAGCTTTCTTTTGGTGGTATTTGATCCCCTCTGTGTCATTTCTGATCACCACTATAAACAAAAAGAGAGCAACAATTTTGCAAAAAAAAAATTTTTTTCTTACTTTTTGCTAAAATACAAATCCAAAAAAAATATAAAAAAACATTTTTTTTTCATCAGTTTTGGCCGATTTATATTCTTCCTTATATTTTTGGTAAAAAAAATTGCAATCGGCGTTTACTGATTGGTCTGCGCAAAAGTTGATGCGTTTACGAATGATGAGAACTCATTTCTGGGGTTTTCATTTATTTTTTACTAGTAATAGCAGCGATCTGCGATTTTTAGTGGTACTGCGGTATTGCAGCGGACATATTGGACCATTTTGGCACTTTTTTGGGACCATTGGCATTTATACGGCGATCAGTGCTATAAGAATGCACTGATTACTGTGTAAATGCCATTGGCAGTGAAGGGGGTAACCTCGAGGGGGGCTCTAAGGGTTAAATGTGTTCCCTAGGCATGTTCTAACTCTATGGGGGCTGGGCTGGGCTGGCAGGGGGAGGGGAGTGATCACGACTTCCATATACAGGAAGCCTGTGATCACAGCCCTTCCCCCCCCCCATGAGAACAGAGGTCCGTGTTTACATGCATTCTTTGACTCCGGGGGGGTCATCGCGGGAAGTCGGCGGTGATCGAGTCCCCCCTACTGCTCCCTGCCCCCCCCCCCGGAACACAGTGTGCACGCCTCCGGCGGCGCGCGCTCACAATGCTAGTTATCGCAGCCGCCATCAGGTGATGGTGGTTTGCGATAACGAGCCACTTTGCCGCCGCCACTCTGTGGCGGGCAGTGGGCAAGTGGTTAAATCAATATCAATGGCATTGTATTGATAAGTGCTATTTTATCTAAGGGAAGTTCCCAAAACATGGCCTGTTGGGGGTACTTGAGGACTGAGGTTGAGAACCACTGGCTCAACAGACCCCAGATTTCTCAGAAAAGAGTACCTGTCACTTCCTATTCCTATCACAGAGGATATTTGCATTCCCTGTGATAAAAATAAAAAAAAATGCGGTTGAAGTGTTGCGCTTAAAATGTACCTAAATACAGTACATTAAAGTGCTAGTGCATATTTGCATACAATACAAAAACAAAAACACAAAGTTAAAAAGGATACCCCAGGAAGAAGTCCATTAGCGATGAAGCCGGTCGGGTTACGGCTCCATCTCTATTCACCGCGACTTCTTGGTCATTTGGATTCAATGGGATGTATATTTGATATGACATGCTTGAACTCTCTACTTAATTCTAAGTGCAATACTTTTTATTAAAACACTGATTGTTTTTACTGTATTACGCTATGAGAAGCCTTTTTCTTTTTGGTATACTCCATTCCCTCAACTGGTAACTGAGGATAGTGTACATCCGGACACAACCTTGGAGGTCTTTCAGGTTCCATGTTGGAATAATGCCATAATCCCGGGAGGATACATACTTCTTTTGATCTCCTGTAATAAGAGATCAATAGCTGGGGGTAAGCGCATAATTAGCATGGTGGTGGAAATTATCACAAAGCTTTTTCTGTGCACAGTGGCAATCATAAATATACGGATATATGAGCACTTTAAGGAGGAAGATCAATTTGCTGCACTTTTTTTGATTAACCAATAGAGTGGTATCACTCATTTGGACCTGAATGAACTGTTTATATATACCTTTTTTTTTAACTGTGTGTTTTTGTTTTTGTATTGTATGCACATATGTACTAGCACTATAATGTATTTAGGTGCTTTTTAAGCGCAACACTTCAACCCAAATTTTTGTCTGTTTGTACTTATAGCTTACAAAAAGTGTTGCAGCTACTCTAGGTCTTGTTTTACTCATCTTATTGTTTTAGTATTTTTATGAGTGCAATATTTCCTCAGTTTTCAATTAAATATAAAAAAAAGCAAAGTAAATAATAAAAAAAAATTAAAGCACCCCCCCCCCGTGTTCATGTGCAAAGGCAAACGCAAGCATTAGTCTTGTGTCGGTATGTAAAGAGCAATTGCACCATACATGTGAGGTATAGCTGTGAATGTCAGATCGAGATCAGTAATTCTAGCAATAGACCTCCTGTGTAAATCTACTCTAAAGTGGTAACCTGCAAAAACTTTTAAAGCATCACCTATGGACCTATGGATATTCAAAATGTACATAGTTTGCTGTTGTTGCACGGGCTTGCTTAATTTTAAAACATATTATGTTTGGTATCTATTTACTCCGTAACCAAACAATTGGGCGATATATTGTTTTTTTGCATTAAAGTTCAAAAAAGTGTATTTTTTACAAAAAAATTGTGTTTGAAAAACCGCTAAGCAAATACTGTGTTATATAAAAACACAACACCCTACATTTTATTCTCTAGGGCCTCTGCTTTAAAAAGATATATATTGTTTGGAGGTTCAAAGTAATTTTCCAGCAAAAAAAAAGATGATTTTTTTCAAGTAAACAAAAAGTGTCAGAAAAGGCTTAGTCTTCAAGTCTTTGAAGAGTGGGTGATGAGTGGCATAAGTTTCTAATGTTGGGCATAAAATGCCAGGACAGCCCACACAGCCCTCAAATTATCCTGTTTTGAAAAGTAGACACCATAAGGTATTTGCTGAGAGGCATGTTGAGTGCATGGAAGATTTTATTTTTGGCCACAAGTTTTGGAAAATTATTATTTTTTTTTTACACAAAATTATCACTTTAAATAAGGTTTTTCTCATGCATTCCATGGGTATATGGGGAATATGTGTAATTACACCCCAAAACACATTCTGCTACTTGTAAAGATAAAAAAGCACTAGACCAGACTTTAGAGGCAAGTTTGGACACAATTCTTTTTTTTAAAACCTATATATTTTTATTAATAACATTTTTTTAACCACTTGCCGACCGCCGATCGGCATTTGACGGCGGCAAAGTGGCTCTGTAAGGCGAATCGCCGTCATATGACGGCGGCCGCCTGATCGCGCACAGTGAGCGTGCCGCCGGAGGCGCGCCCGCGTGCTCATTGTGTCCGGGGAGGGCCAGGGAGCGGGTGCGGCGGAGTCGATCTCCGCCGGCCACCCGCGATGCCCCCCCCGGAGTGAAAGAACAGAGGTCCGTGTATGTAAACACGGACCTCCGTTCTGTGAAGGGGGAAGGGCTGTGATTCCCTTCACTGCCAATGGCATTTACACAGTAATCAGTACATTTTTATAGCACTGATCGCTGTATAAATGCCAATGGTCCCAAAAAAGTGTCAAAATGGTCCGACATGTCCGCTGTAATATCGCAGTACCGCTAAAAATCGCAGATCGCCGCCATTAATAGTAAAAAATTAAAAAAAATAAAAACCCCAAAAATGAATTCTCATCATCCGTAAACGCGACCACTTTTGTGCAAACCAATCAATAAACGCCGATTGCGATTTTTTTTATCACAAATATGAGGAAGAATATAAATTGGCCAAAACCAATGAAAAAAATGTTTTTTTATATTTTTTTTTTGGATTTGTATTTTAGCAAAAAGTAAGAAATTTGTTTTTTTTTGCAAAATTGTCGCTCTTCTTTTGTTTATAGCGGCGATCAGAAATGACGCAGCGGTGATCAAAAACCACCAAAAGAAAGCTCTATTTGTGGGAAAAAAAGGACACAAATTTCGTTTGGGTAAAACGTTGCACGACCGCGCAATTGTCAGTTAAAGTGACGCAGTGCCGAATCGCAAAAAGGGCTCCGGTCCTAAAGCTGGAAATCCTTCCGGGGCTGAAGTGGTTAAAAAAAAAGCATATGCAGTGCTATATCCATAAAACATGTGTATACACATCTACATAACAAGGCAAGAATCAGCTAGGATCACACCAGGTGGTATATTAACTTGTTTGCTTCTTTGGCCGTTAGAATAGAGCCATGGTCAGATCCTTTTTAAACAGGTACACGGCTTCAAAAATGGGCAATGAGGGCATGTCATTGCATGTTCCACTTACATATACAGCACCAAACTGAATAGTGGGTGCCGAGGGTAATCTAGATAAGGTAGGAATGTTGAATGGGGGAATCCTTACAAAAGGACATATCTGGTCCCCAGCATGCCCTACCTTGTTTTTCTTATATACACCAACTACTGGACCTCACGTGATTGTCTTTCCTTTTGCCCCTGTGCCCACCCAGGGGGCTTTTCCTTCATGCATGCTTGCTCTTTCAGGCAAGCAAATCCTGTTTTTTGTCCTACTGTGTGTCCTGAGGAAGCAGACAAGGGAAACGCGTTAGCACACAGGGACTTGTCTTATTATGTAGATGTGTATACCCATTTATTATGGATATAGCATTTCATATTTTGTTATGAATAAAGATATATGGTTTTAAAAACAATTTAGCGTCCAAATTTGCCTCTAAAGTCTGGTCTAGTGCATTTTTCTCTTTACATATATGTTTATAAACGGATGTGGCAGTGGAGTGATTCTATTATTACTAACATTTGCCTACTTCTCCCAAGTATGGGGATACGACATGTGAGAGACTTTTTGGAAGTCTAGCCTAGTACAGGACCCTGAAATCCAATAAGCACCTTTTAAAGGGTTTATATCCTCATTATACTTCCTGACTACCTATCACAGTTTTGGAGGCCCTGAAATGCCAGGATAGTACAACCCCCCCCCCCCCCCCAATGACCCCTTTTTGGAAAGTAAACACTCCAAGGTATTTGCTAAGAGGCACGGTGAGTATTTTGGGTGAGCATTTGTTAAAGGAAGAGGGGGGGGGGGTGTGGAGTCTAAATGTTATATAGTTATGCTTAATTGATTCTTGGAGTTATACTTTAACTTCTAATTCTACTGAAATTCTCTCTGTTTGCAAGTTGAACATTTCTGTTGTACAGGGTGTAGGCTTCCTCCCATTGTTTCCTGAAGCATGAGAACATTTTTGTTCTCACAAAATTTCTGCTATTCTTGGATATTCATTTCCTGAGTTAGTTTTCTGTTTCCTTTAATGTAAATATGCCTTGTTTACCATTTATGATTGTAATTATTTCTGCACTACTGTTGATGCATATACAGTCAGGTCCATAAATATTGGGACATCAACACAATTCTAATGTTTTTGGCTCTATACACCACCACAATGGATTTGAAATGAAACAAACAAGATATGCTTTAACTGCAGACTTTCAGCTTTAATTTGAGGGTATTTACATCCAAATCAGGTGAACGGTGTAGGAATTACAACTGTTTGTATATGTGCCTCCCACTTTTTAAGGGGCCAAAAGTAATGGGACAGATTAACAATCATAAATCAAACTTTCACTTTTTAATACTTGGTTGCAAATCCTTTGTAGTCAATGACAGCCTGAAGTCTGGAACGCATAGACATCACCAGACACTGGGTTTCATCCCTGGTGAAGCTCTGCCAGGCCTCTACTGCAACTGTCTTCGGTTCCTGCTTGTTCTTGGGGCATTTTCCCTTCAGTTTTGTCTTCAGCAAGTGAAATGCATGCTCAATTGGATTCAGGTCAGGTGATTGACTTGGCCATTGCATAATATTCCACTTCTTTCCCTTAAAAAACTCTTTGGTTGCTTTCACAGTATGCTTCGGGTCATTGTCCATCCGCACTGTGAAGCGCCGTCCAATGAGTTCTGAAGCATTTGGCTGAATATGAGCAGATAATATTGCCCGAAACACTTCAGAATTCATCCTGCTGCTTTTGTCAGCAGTCACATCATCAATAAATACGGAGAAAGAATTCTTCGTCATCCACCACAGTTGTTTTCCGTGGTCTTCTGGGTGGCCACACCTAATATTTTTGCTATCCCTCTGATGGGTTTGTTTTGTTTTTTCAGCCTAAGGATGGCTTGCTTCACTGATAGTGACAGCTCTTTGGATCTCATATTGAGAGTTGACAGCAACAGATTCCAAACGCAAATAGCACACTTGAAATGAACTCTGGACCTTTTATCTGCTCCTTGTAAATGGGATAATGAGGCAATAACACACACCTGGCCATGGAACAGCCGAGCAGCCAATTGTCCCATTACTTTTGGTCCCTTAAATAGTGGGAGGCACATATACAATCTGTTGTAATTCCTACACCGTTCACCTGATTTGGATGTAAATACCCTCAAATTAAAGCTGAAAGTCTGCAGTTAAAGCACATTTTGTTTGTTTCATTTCAAATCCATTGTGGTGGTGTATATAGCCAAAAACATTCGAATTGTATCGATGTCCCAATATTTATGGACCTGACTGTATGTATTGATCATTGCTCGTAAATACTATCTGTATATTTTTAGTTGGTCTGGGGGACTAATGTCACATCCCCTTTCTGAACTGTATATAAGCTGTCCTGACTTGAATCCAGTTGAATACAGACTGAAAGACCACTCAAGTCTTGAGGTCTTATTTCCGAGTGCTCGTACATTCTTTACAGTTTGAAGGGAGGCTGGCCAGCAGAAGTGTACCTACCAAGGGGTACCTACCTACCTTGGTGATCAGAGGTGAAATGTGGCCTTCACGATCAGAGGTAAGTGTGACATCCTGTCTTATGATACCCTGATTGTGGGCACATTTCAAAGAACCCTAGTGCTGCGGGAGCACAGGAGCTCACAGATAGATTATTAGCCTAGACAAATTTAGGAGGAATACTCCCTCCAGCCTGTTAAGAGTGATATGCATGTTTTGCTTATTGTGAGTAGTGAGTAATTATCACAATACTACAAACCACTTGCATAACCGCTTTTTTGCGTCCTAGGTAAGGTGACACTCCCAGACCTGCCTAAGCCTCCAAGAAAGGTTCTTAGAGAAATAAAATTGTTGCATAAACTTCGTAAAATGTCAGAATCAGCTCCAAAACGAAATCCTGAAAATTCAACATGTAAAGAGTATGTTGCATGGATACCCCCATGGAATTATTATTATGTAAATCCTTGAGTAGATAATCTGTCAGGGTATACTTAATTAGTTCCAGCCCTTTTCCCAGAGATGGAGCAAACAATGAGTTTCATATGAATATGGTGAAGGGTCTGTGCCTGTGAAACAGGGAAGATTTCCCATGGTTTGACCCTAATCCAAAATTGGATAAAAAGTATATGATGGCGGGAGGATTAAACTGGTTAAAATATGCACTGGGATATGTACCTTTAGGACCATCTAAGGCAGATAAAAAATTTAATAATCCTTTCCTTTTAGATACAATGGAGCCTACTGCTCAACTCCCAGGGCCCCCTAATTATACACAGATATACCCGCAATTACCTCTAACATCACAGGTAATAGCAATGGATGAGGATGCAGCAGTTTTTAGACTGCGTGCAAATCGTCCTTGGCTCCAGCATCCCAGGACCCCGCCCGTACAGCAATCGGTTCAGGAAGGTAGTTCTACAGGAGCCGCTGCCCCTAGGGTGTGGGATGGACAAAGTGGGGGAGCCCGAAGAGGGAATAGTGACGTCCTCTACTGAGGAGGGAGGAGTGGCAGCTAGCACAGAAGGGAGATTTGTTAGTCAGATTCCCTTAACCTAGACAAATACCTACTTTGAGAAGTGGTATTTTAATTATGCCTGGTGCCTCCACTCACATCACTGGGCCCAGTACCTCTTCTCCCATTGCATGCCACTTCCCATCTGCAGATTTAATGACACCTTATATCATAGTTGGAAATGATGTTATAGTTAAACCAATGTACATACAATACTGCATGGACATGATCAAGAATTCCCCAGATCCTAGAAAAAAATCCTTCAGGTACCATAAACTATTTAAAGAGAGCTACAAAGGGTAGGCTGTGTTCTATAGAAGACTATAGACTATTTATAGATGGCATATTGGGATATGACATGGAATCAGGATGGAGTAGGGGTGGATAAATTAGACTTAATAGCTCCAGGCGGTAGAGCAGCAGATTATCCTTTATTAACAGATACTGATGTGGAAGAAATGTCGAAGCATGTTGAGGCAGAAATGAAAAGGCTATGGCAGGATAAAAAATCAATTTCTACAGCCATGGCCTGTAAGCAAGGTCCGAAAGAGTCAGAAACTGACTTTATTATAAAGGTTTAAAAAGGTGTGGAAGGAAGAAGCATGACCACTGAAGGTGATATGGGCATGATATACACACAGACTATTATGCAGGCATTTAAACCAGAAGTTTCCCTCTTGATTAAGCAGATAGTTGCTAAATGGCCTGAGCTAGATACAAAGAGATTTAAGAAGTTATGTTAAAGGATTCAGTGGGTTGTTTTGATATTCTCAAAACCTCATCAAAGGCACAATTCCAGGGACTGCAGCATAGCCCAGGGAAATTTGATATTTCCCGAAATGGAAATAGGGGAGGATACAGAGGAAATAGAAGAGGAGGTTCTGGAGAGAAAAATTAGAGATGCTTCATTTGTGGGGAATTAGCACACTGGAGGAACCAATGCCTACAGTCCAAGGGGTGGTACTTCAGGATATACTCCTGGAAACTACTCCCAACAAAGACAGTAACTCCAGGGTAATAATGAGCAGCATACTATTAAATACCAATTACAATGGTAGGGAAAATGACAATAGGGTTGCCCGGAAGGTAGTCCCCTCATGCTCCCTCAGATATCCTCTCAATATTCTGATCAGTCAACAATACCTTTAACGGTAGATGGCATAATTCTCTATTTTATAAGAGGGGCGGCCTGGTCCACCATATGATCAGAATTATATGAATGGTATCTGTTAGAGTGTAAACCTTCTGTGGGAATAAATGAGGTATTGACTCCTACCTGGGAGACCCCACCCCTTGAGGTAAACAACCCTTATGGTACAGGTAACATTTTACAACATTCATTCAGAATTATCCCAGACTGCCCTGCAAATTTACTTGGAAGGGACTTACTAGGCAAATTAGAGAGCAGAATAGAGGTATACCTTAATGGTGGCATACATATGGAATCACCGTATTGCTTCCTAGCATCTGATGAACTTGATGATATAAATCCACAAATATGGGCAAGTTAGGCATAGGGTTCATTCCATGCACACCTTATAAAGCAACACTGAAGCCCTTTGCTAATCCTGTGTACCAGAAACAATACCCTTTGTCACAAGAGAAAATAGAGGGAATTAATTGGGCCAATAATTATGTCCTTCTCAGAACAAGGTATATTAAGGCCTATGATATCTCCGTACAATACACCAATAAATCCAGTGAAGAAGCCTGATGGCTCTTATAGATTTACCCAAGACCTGCCGAAATTCATGAAATTGCAATTTCGGATCATGCCCCGGTAGCAATATCTTTTCATGATTTACCCAAGACCTTAGGACTATTAAAAACATGATAGTCTCAGTTGCACCGATTGTCCCAGATGTACCATCATTGATTACCTCTATTCCCTGTACCAGTCAGTATTGCACTGTGTTGAACTTGTCAAATGCTTTTTTTTTCCATCCCAGTGGACAAAGAGACACAACTACTACTGAGTTGCACTTTTGACAGCCGCCAGCTTACCTGGCAGAGAATGCCTCTAGGTTACATAGACTCACCTGCGGTGTACTCTATGGCCCTTCGTGCATCCTTACAGGGTTGGTCCCCACCCCATGGTTCTGTGTTGCCCCAGTATGTGGATGATATACTTTTGTGCAGCCAAAGCAGATAGGCATGTAGGGAGGATAGTAGATCTCTGTTAGAATATCTGGGTAATGAAGGACACAAGGTGGCAAAACACAAAATGTAATATTGCCAGGAATCTGTCCAGTATCTGGGTTTCACCTTAACACGGTGGTTCTCAACTCCTGTCCTCAGGAACCACCAACAGGCCAGATTTTAAGTATTACCTTGGGTAGACACAGACCAGAATACTGCAAATGATATCACCTGTGATGCATTTCAGTCATCCTGCAAACCTGGCTTGTTAGTGGGTCCCGAGGACAGGAGTTGAGAACCACTGCCTTAACAAAAGACACACGCAAAGTAATTCAGTCCAGGATCCAAGCCATTCTGGGTCTACCCGGCCCAGCTACTAAGAAAGACATGCTATCCTTTCTTCATATGACCAACTACTGCAGGCAATGGATACCTGACTGTTCTTACTATGATTACATACAACTAAGGTCGAGGCACCCAACCAAATTGAGTGGACCCCAGAGCTGACAGATGCCTTTAAAACCTTGAAGTCCTCTTTAGTTCCCTCTCCTGCGCTGGTTATATGTCACCTTTTCATGTGTATGCTCAAGATAATTGTACAACCATGGCAGTGGTGGTCGTCCAGGTACACAGGGGGCCATGAGACCTGTAGCCTATTTTAGTAGTTCCTCTACCGGTACAAGGCCTGCCGGCGTGTCTACGCGCATTTGCTGTTTTCGCAATGAGGGTGGAAACGTCTATGTCAGTAACACTGGGATTATGTACTATATGTATTAAAGAATTTGACTATCCAAGAGCATCTGGTTATGAAATTATATGAAGAAATCTCCCTTGGGACTATGCTGGCAGCAATATAAATCACACAGTTTTAACTGAATGTTTTGAATAAAAAGGATTTTATTAATTCATATATTTGTTAAATGCATAGAAAAAAATATTTAAAATTTGGTCCAAACTAGACCATCCTTATGACCATACAACAATCATAGGAAAAACAACCGTGCAGGATCATAAACTTGGATTGTGAGTCCACCACCGTTGTCCCGGTGTGTTTCAACCCCTAATACAAGGTCTTCCTCAGGGGATGGATGGTGGAAACAATCCTAGCCATATAGGTAAATACAAAAAAGTGTATGAGAAACACAGGCTTGTTAATCCACTTACATCATACATTACATTATTGCTGATACAACAAAGTTTTTTTTACAACTTTTATTGCATCTCATCAACTTACAGGGTTGGTCAAATGCACTTTAATAAAGCGGAGAAAGGAAAAGAGGACACTAAATATCCTAAGCATGGAAGAAGGCTTATCATTTTTAGCAAAAGGGGCAGAACATAATATATATGCGTAAATAGCCAGTAACATACCTTATAGCGCTTAAAGAGAAGTCTGAACTAGCATTTAAGCTGGTAGCTAGAAATAGGAGAGTCTGCTAGGACTCATATGTCAGGCCCACCCATGTAGCTCCTTGCATCCCCAATGGGACCCTGAAGGTAGGACAATAACAGGGGAGAGAGAAATTACAGACTGTTTAGGGTCTAAAAACATACAAACGCTCTGCCATGAAAAAGAAAGCCATACCTGTTTTAGACATGACTGTCGCTTGGGCTGCTAGCAAGGAGGAGGTGTTGTACTGTGCTATTTATAGCACCTAAGCCTCCTAACAGGTCAATTAAAAAAAAACGTTTTTGTCATTTTCCAAAAAATTGTAGCAAATAATAAATTCTTCCTTGGACTCAACATGCCTCTCAGCAAATAGCTTGGGATGTCTACTTTCCGAAAAGGGGTCATGGGGGGGATTGTGCTATCCTGGCTTTTCAGGGCATCTAAAACTGTGGTAGGTAGTGAGAAAGTGAAGTGTGGAAATTACGCACCTTTAGGCTTTAAATGTGGTCAATGGATTTTGGGCTCCTGCAGGCTCCATAAAGTCTCACACATGTGATGTGGTACCTCCATACTCGGGAAAAGTATCAGAATACATTTTGGGGTGTAATTCCACATATACCCATTGCATGTGTGAGCAATATATCCTTTAGCAAATTGCGGCAAAAGATAAAATCTTCCATTGACTCACCATGCCTCTCAGCAAATAGTCCAAAAAGGGGTCATTTGAGGGGGATTGTGCTATTCTGGGCCTCTGAAATAGGTATTCAGGAAGTGAAATAAAGAAATTACTCCCTGTGATAGCCTGAAGGTGGGCATTGTTTTTTGGGCTCCGTACACAGCTAGACTCCCAAAAAGTCTCACACATGTGGTATCCTCATACTTGGGAGAAGTAGCAGAGTGTGTTTGGGGTGTAATTCCAAATATACCCATGACATGTGTGAGAAATATCTTATTAAATAAACATTTTTTTTGTCATATTTAGAAACCAGTGACAAAAATCTTCCATGGGTGCAACATGCCTCTTAGCAAAATCCTTGGGGTGTCTACTTTCCAGAAAAGGGTCATTTGTGGGGGATTTATACTGCCCTGGCATTTTAGCAGTTTGAGAAATGTGATAGGCAGTCAGAAAGTAAAAGCTGCCTAAATTCCAGTAAATATACCATAGTTTTTAGATGATACAACTTTCACACAAACCAATCAATATATACTTATTGGGGTTTTTTTTAAGAATACATTTTTGACCTACATTTATGACAACATTTCAGTTTATTGGATATTTTTTATAACAAAGTAGAAGATATAATTTTTTTTTCAAAATTGTCTGTGCTTTTTTGGTTATATCACATAAAAAATAAAAATACCCAGTGGTGATCAAATACCACCAAAAGAAAGCTCTGTTTGTCTGAAAAAAAAAAGGATATAAATTTTGTTTTGGCACAGCATTGCATGACTGTACAATTACCAGTTAAAGTAGCCTAAAAGCAACAAAATGCCCTGGTCAGGAAGTGGGTAAAAGCCTCCATAGGTCAAGTGGTTAATCTAGGAGCATAATACCGTAAACACAGTGGCCTCTGGTAATGTTAGTATTAATGAATAGCTGATAAAAGATTGTACATTTTCCACTTCACTAGTTACTGTCAAATTGGTAGGTTATTTAATCCAGGAAAACCTTTTTTTTTTTTAAACTGGAGCATTGGGGAAAGAGTTTTTTCAAACTGGTATGTGTTTTTTTTAACATATCTCTTTTTATGTTGGGTTGAAAATGTAATGGCCCAGTGCACCAAAGTAGCAACCTGAAGTTGCAATTAACTAATCTAATACACGATATGGAAGAGCCCAGTGTCACTGGTCTGGTGGTTTGAAGAGGAGAGTTATTTTCCCCATTTCTTGAACTAATCACTCTATGCTAAAATCCATACAGGCTCATATTAGCTTAGTATGGGGCCCATGTGCATGCTGCTCTCTAATTATGGTGCTACCCATAAGACTAATGTGCCAGGATAGAATAACTCTGGGGAGAGCAGAACTGTACATTATTTCTGATGAGACTAAATTAAATAAATTGGCAGGAAAGTAAATTTTTAAAACATTATTCATTACTATTTGTTGTTTTCTCAGAACAATATAAGCTAAAAGGTTCTTATCCAGATGACACACTTTCTTTCCTGTTTCAGGACCCCTGAACCACTCTATTTAAGTGCATTGTTCCTTATAAACATGCTGACTAAGATCCAGTACTGTAGGTTGCAAATGATGGACATTAGTTATCAGTGGGCTTAAAGGATTTGCATGAACTTTAATATTATATAAACTAATTAAAAAGCAATATGCATATCAATGGAGAGCTGTAGCAGTATGGTGTTCCCACTTGAGCTACATCTACCATGCATAATGTTCTAAGATATAATTCTCCCCAGATGTCATGAAATAGCCACTTTATTGCTTCACACTCCATTTCTTCAGCCAGCTGCCTTTTATTCTGGTGGTCATGGAACAGAACAAGACTACCTTGTTGTCATTTATAATCTTTCCCCTCTAATTTTCAAAAATTTTGGTTTCTTGGCTTGACTGAAACATGTCATGCTACAATGCCTTTTCAATTTCTTCCTTAGTCACACTTCTATTGTGCAGAGATGAACATAGAAATGAGCTATGACCCAGTATTCTGCACACGTTATGCTTTTGTGGTAAAGTCAGGATATACAGGGGGTTTGCTTAAGTTTACATTCTTAAATGGTTGGTGTACATTGCATAATTCTTTATCACCTGATCAATAGTAGTAAATGAAATGAGATTAAACAAAAGGCTGCAATGTTTAAAACACAGCACAGAGTTCTGGAAAAACAAATAAATGCGCAAAGCAAATCAGTGTCTATAACACTTATGAATGTCAACGAGACCCCCATATTAGGGTATAGGACTCTGGGAAATATGCTACTCTTTTTACTTCCATTTTTTTCCATCATGTGATAAAGGGCCAGATGTATGAGATGTATGAAAGTGGTAGGTCTCCCAATCTGCATTTTATAATTTAGACTATTTTGAAAAAACAAATGTGTTTGAAGTACATATGCTGCGCATTCGGCACATGTCAAGCATCCTTTCATAAACTTCCTAAAATAAAAGTGTAAAAAAGCTCAAACCCTCTGTTGCCTTTCCAGGGTAATTTTAAGAACTGTTCTTACTTGCTGTTGGTAAGAATGAAAGTTCAAACACCTGCTACAAAAGGCTGATCAGCCTCAATATATACAGTATGACTGCTGTATCTTACAATTAAGCACAGCCTGCAAATGAATGAACATGCTATTTTAACACACAGCTATTCCAGTTAGTAAGGATTAGTAAAATGATCTAAATGAACACGTAGAAAGTAATTAAGTAATCAATACTTTTTTAAATCACCCACAAACTGCGTGAACAACCAGAGAAGTCTTACACTTTGCATAGTCTGTAAGTTGAATGCCTTTTTCATAGTAGCATTTTTAATGAATGACATCTGATGGTCCCTATTTCTCTTAGCTATGTTAATACAGCATCATTCCCCAACAAATTAAATAAGTGGACATAATTTTCTAGAGCATGTGTATATATGGCACAGCAGAGAATGCTTATGTGCAGGCTGTGCACCCTTTGAATGTCTTTGATCAACCTGTCATTTGACAGTGTACATTACAGGTAAAATGCATAGAGCCAAAACACTACTCCCACTGAACACCAATGAATGGTGGGCACACTAACCAAAAAAATGGGTATGCTGAGCAGCAATGGAGTACACTGACCAGTAAGAGGACACACAGAACAACGAGGGGGCATATTGATCACAAACAGGGCACACTCAACAGCAATGGTATTGTGTAAAAATGGTAAACTGATCCCATGGGATATCTAGAGAATGCACTGTAAATGCTCAAGGGTCCCTGGACTTTGGGACAAAGCTGTCCTGCAATGAATGACTTGCCAGTATCCATGTAGAACTTTGAACCCAAATTAAATGTTATAATGGTCTAGACTTCTCTATTTTGTTTGGACACTGTAACAAGTTTATTGTAGAAGCCCTGAAAGAATTCTTCTTTTGATACAGGGTTAATTACCCTACAGGACAGCAGCAAGAGGAGCCACCTGCCTTTTCGGAGAGCAAGGCTACTTTTAAAGCATGGAATAAGGAGGAGGCAGAATGTAAAACTCCAGTTTGTAAGTCCTAGAAATGACACTTCGGGCCCATACATCTGAGAGTTTCTGGGCCCATCATTGGGAAGAAGCCTTAGAACCAGCCTTAGCTGGTTTGGAGGGCCATGTCGTCTTATAAAAGTGTGGTCCTACCCTAAATGTGTAACTGGATGTCTGAGAGAGGTGAAAATAACCTATCCTAACCTCAGAAGTAGAAGTCCTACTGGTGAAGGTGTGAACCTTTTTTCACTGGGTTACTCATACCCACCGTGATATCCTTGATGTACTTCAAGTTCAAAGGGTAAACTCTGAAAATATTCCTTGTATAGGAGCCTTGCTAACCAGCATTTGAGCCAAAGGGTTCTATGCATAGGGATGGAGAGATGACACATCTTTGAGATCTGATGAAGTGTGTTCACCAAGTTGTTCACACAGCATAAGGCCATTGGTAAAAGGTCTAAATTACTGTGGACTGAGGCATCCATTAGGATGGGACTACAATATCAGGCCATTAATTTTGTCCAAACAGCAATGGTATGGTGGACTGCCATAAAAGCAATCACAGCCTCCATGGTGAGGCCTTCTAGAGAAAATAAGGCTTTATAGATGGCCTCTATCCTTTTGCCTACTGAGTGCTGGAACACAGGGTTATCTTCCTCAGGGGATGTGAGGGTCTTATTAAGATGGAAGGATTCACTTCAGGAACCACTCACTTGGAGAAGCCAACATCTTCTTTGGATAAAGCAAGTCAAGTGGACTGGGAAAATCTTAGTTGGTTTTGGCAATTTATGGGACCTCATGCTGGAAACCTTGGGGTAAGCAGACTCAGGCTGCTCTATTGCTAAGTTTGAATGAAATCTCTGCCACGGGTGTGTCATTTTGATCTTACTCATTAGAAGAGGATCGTTCTAAACTACTACCACCTCCTCAGATAACATGTCTAAATCAAGAGTAGTATCTGCTATATAAATGGCCTCTATAAAGCCTAAAATGTTGCCCATGAATTTTGACACTGAGGCAAAAAATGCCTCTCTGGGTAAAAAAAGAAAAAAAGAAAAAGATTGCGTGGCAGATGGGCCAGCAGATTGTCTATAGGAAGGTAGAGAGTCAAACTGGGGTTGACCATCATAACAAAAATATCAGGGTCCTGTGTGGATAGACTACCACTTCCCCCTCGGAGCTACAATATATGTTGAGCCTGAGCTAGCAAGAGCATCTGACCCTTTTTCTTTTGCACTTATGATCTGACGTGCAGTAAAATAGTGTCCCCAAGCTCATGGCCTCAGCTACTGTGAAAACAGAGGGGAAGCTTTCTATGACAAGCACTTTGGGCTGCAGTGAACCCAGCTACTATTGTGTCCTGCCAATGGGAGCTGTTTCCTGTCTGGAGGCATGCCCAGAAAGAGGAAGAGGCAGGGTGCACAGTCTCAGTAACCCACTTGATAACAAAGAGGAGCAGGTGCAGTGAATGCTAGTCCACAAGGTCACACAGATGCAAAAGGGGACACTACTACACTACTACAGATGTATTAACTAAAATACTGGTGCACATCGGGCTGGAAAAAATGGTGCCAAGTTCAAATTAAACCAGCTTCTGAAAAGGTGGTACCCCACACCTCAAAGGGTTATGGAAGGATATCAGAACCCTGGGCATGCATGTTTAGGAGGCCTCTGCCCTCCATACGCACCGCTAAAGATTTTATGCAGGCAGGATTACTGGCTTTGTCCTTTCAGGGTGGCCATACCCATGCAGGGATCTTCAGAGACAGTGCTCTTCTGCTTGCACTACATGTGAAGGGGAGCACTTACAACAGAATCTAGTGCATTCAGCAACATTACAGGCTTGCTGTGCTTCTTCCACCCAATGAGGTCTGGGTACAGACCCCCAAGGCATAGCCAAGAAGTCAACCAATCTAGAAGCTCTAGAAGGAGCCACAGTGGCTATGGTACAGCCAAGGAACTTGATAGAAGAATCATCAGAAAGAGAGAAAACCTCAACAGGAAAAAGATAAGCTTCTCTTAGTAGAGAGAAGAGGTCCATCACTTAAGGGCACTAGCAAAACACTGAGACTGGCTGGGAGTGTGAGGGGTAATATGAGGGGATTTCCCTGTGGTCTTCTCTTTTTGCCAGTGTCCTATTCCCTGAAAGTAGCTGCATATAACCACTATTTGGAGTTGGCACACGTTTCCATTTAAATTAATATTTAACACAAAATAAAAAAGATGATTCAGTTCTTGGCAAAAAAAAAAAAAAGTTAAAGCCATTTCTCAGTGAACTTAACATATTCTATAATTTAGTGATCATGTACAACCTATGTTGAAACATATTCTCAGCTATATTGTTCTTATTCCCATTGTTTTATGTGGAATATTAATTTGCAGGTAACCTTTAAATGTTTATTGTTCCACAGGACATACCTATTGGACTAATTTGATCTTACCAAACATGTTTATGCCCTCATGCAATGAACATTATCATGATTCTAGGGATGGTAGCTAGATTTCTTGATTTATTACAAATTTTTGGTGTTATTAATAAACTTGTACTGAGTTTCTGCGGCCCCCCCTGAGAAAATGTCATGTCATGCTGTTGTAGCAGTTGTCTATAAGAGATATATTGCTTCATAAATAATATGATGGTACAAACATCTTATTTTGTCTACCATAATTAGTAATTTAGCCAGCAGAGCAAGGATGTGTGCTACATTTGCATTATTAACCTGTTCAATTTTTCACCATCAAAGCAACAGCAGGAATTTTGTATAAAAGTCTTCCTGCTGAAAATGCATTAAGAGAGCATAAGATCCATCAAAAACAACAAATGTGATGTTTTAAATTATTTCATCACTGTAACATTATTTCATAACAATTAGTTGCTATCACAATGGGAGATTGATTACTATTGTGGCTGGTATTCATGAGTGCTTTCTGGAGAGAAAGAAATTCTAAGATATGATTTTAAAAAAAGCATTATACAGCTTTGCAGGGTTTTTGTACTTCAGTTGAGGTTATTCGGAATCATAATTTATTTCAAGCGAACCTGTGCCCAGACTATGTACATTAAATATTTTAAACAAGCCCTCATTCACCTCTGCTGCTAAAAGCATTGTGGAGAAAACACGAGGCACTGAAAAATCACAACTTCTTTCCCCTTTAGTTTCTTTGGAGAGCAGAATTTTGGCAGCCTGCAGCCTTCTAATGTAATGCATTGATCTTTGAGCTTTGAAGATAAATTACAACGTATTTTACATTACATGCAGTTAGAGAGGTCAAAGGGGGCCTGTTTAAAAGCTATGTTACTGCTTGTTAAGAATATGTAAAATGTTCATAGTATTGGCACAGGTGCACTTGGAACAATTGTGGGTACCTAAACTGAAATGTAGTGGAATTTATAGCATACCATATCACTGAGACAATCCACAAAGTAATTTTTCTCGCTATGCTGGATACCACAGTGTTTATGAGGATAATCACAAGTACAGAAGCTGTGCTATGAACTCTTTTACTGAAGTAGTGATTCTCAGCTCGGCTTTCTGTTGCTATAGAGCAGGGGTAGGTAACCTTTCAGAGGTTGGGCCCCTCTGCTCTGAAAGCAGTGTCCTCTGCCTCCTTCACATTACCCCCCACTGCAGTGTTATCTGCCCTTCTGCCCCCCCCCCGAAAGCAGTGTCCTCTGAATATTTCACATAATCCTGGTAGCACTCTTCTGCCTGAAAGCATGTGTACTGCATAGCAAAGAGCAGGGGGCAGAACCGTACTAGACAGAGGGCGTGAGCTATTGGAGTTAGCTTTTCATATTAACAAGCTGGCGATTGGTTGCTAGGACTGCCTGGTGTCCTTTAAACCAATCACCTGCTGGTTAACTCAAAAAATGTTAATCAAGCCAGCTTCTGCTCCCACCCTCTCTCCAGTACTGTTCTGCCTCCCGCTCTCCACTCTGCAGTAAACGTGAGACCAGTGAAGGGAGGAAGCAAGGCCGTGTTTGAAATCTACCTGCCGGCTGCCCACGGTCAGTGGGTAGATCTCAATCGGCAGCTTGCCAACCCTCGCTATAGAATATCATAAAGGCCATGCTATGCTGCCAATTGTCTCCTGATTGAGTCCCAGAGGCATTGCAAATACTCCAAGTGTGTGAAGCTTTCAATGAAGTCCACATTACTTTTAAGGGCATCAATATGTAGTACCACACATGCCATGACATAATGATGGCCAGCTATATATCTGGAGAATTATACAAGGAACCACTTGTGACTGAGTCATCAGAATGCACATTTCCACATACCCAATCCTCTCTCAATGTCAAACACCATTTTTGTCATCTCCTGAAAAACAAGTCCTGCAGCAAGTCTTTAGCTAGCAGAACTAGGGTTGTTGCTATGAGTCCCAGCCACAATGCTACCTGCCTGGAATTTGCATGTTCTCCCTGTGCCTGCGTAGGTGTCCTCAGTGTACTCCGGTTTCCTCCCACACTCAAAAGGCATGCTGGTAGGTTATTTGGCTCCTGTCTAAATTGGCCCTAGTATGTATGAATGTGAGTTAGGGACATTAGATTGTAAGTTTGAGGGCAGGGACTGATGTGAATGTACAATATATATATGTACAGTGTTGTGTAAATTGACAGCACTATATAAGTACCTGTAACAAATAAAATGAAAATCATGCTGAAGTAGTATATGGCTGTTGTGGCACCTACACATGATCAGGGCATTGCGTTAAAGGGTAAATTTAAAAAAGGCCTTAGTAAATGGTATGCTTTGGACTATTGTATTGTGCATGCATAGATTTTTGTGCACATAAGTGCACAGGCCATTGGCATATGAGGTTATCATATGCTGGTGCTCCGGATGAGAATTCTGTTTCAAATATGTGCATATATGTGTATGTGTTTTTTTAGACTTGTTGCTTTCCTTGGTGCATAGTTTGGATAACTGCAAAACACAACAAACCAGGACTTTGCCATCAGTGTATGCCCATATAAAATCATGCTGGCCTGTGGGCCTGCAATACAAGCATACATAGGGATATATCCATACTTTTGCTTATTTGCTTTAGTAAGTCAACTCCTTGTGCTTCATCATTTTGATGTCACTGCTAGACAATTGCCAGTTCCAAAAGTTGTATTTTACCAATGAACCAAACTAGTGCACGGTATTAAATCAGGTATATTAAGCAAAAAACAGCTTAGGTTCCGTGGTATAATATTTATAAAGAGGAAGATTATGTGAAGCTCTCTCAAATCTTTAAAAAATAATTCCCAGAATGCCACTGGGAGATGGCAGCATGTCACACTTATTTTTAAATGCAGTAACAGAAAGCAAATGTCATGGATTATTAATTGTTTGAGCCAATCTGTTTCTGTGAAGCAGTGCCTGCTGGGATGACACTGCTGCTTTTGCTTTTTTATATTCCATTTCCAAGGAGATAAGGAAATATTAGCTGCTAATAGGTTAACCTTGTTGAATTATAAATACCATCCTTCAAAAGCATTTTCCCTTTTAGATCTGTACTACAATAGAAGCGGTAATAAATTATTCGACAATGGCTGATAGTTTAAATGGTGATTATTTAACCAATATTCTCTTAAAGAGGAAGTAAACCCTTATGGGTTTTACTTCCTCTTTGTGCTCTGAATTACCATGCAATGTAAAAGCATAATAGACTAGTATGCATTGCATACTAGTCTATTATGTGACACTTTCCTGCATTTTCCCCGCTCCAGGAAGCGTTCACCTTCACCCCTCTTCCTTCCGGGGCCACAGACTCCGGCTCTGTGATTTGCTAGAGCCGCGTGACGTCACTCCCATGCATCCGCACGGCATTCACCAATCGTGGCACGATATTAGTGAAAGAAGGGCACAGAGGCTGTTCCTTCACTGTACATGTGCCCAATGACGTGTGCAGGTTTAGGAGATATGCAGGGAACCTACAGGTAAGCCTTATTATAGGCTTGCCTGTAGGTTAAGTGGTTGTCATGAGTTGACAACCACTTTAAATGTACTACAAAGTGAAGTTTTGATAAATGAATGCATTATAAATACAGTAGGTCGGAAATGTCACTTTCCTCAAATGTCCATTGTACAAAACATTACAGATAAGTAATAATAAAATGTTCCAGTTTACGTGAGTAGCTCCCAAGAAACAGGGATTGAAAAACGTTTGTTTTTTTTATAGCACCCCATGCTTAAGCCTTCTAGTGAAAGAACCATTTTGGGAATAGAAACATATAGGCTTGTGGCAAGAGAGCCATGAGCACACAAACCCAAATATACAGTGGGGCAAAAAAGTATTTAGTCAGCCACCAAGTTGTGCAAGTTCTCCCACTTAAAAAGATGAGAGAGGCCTGTAATTTTCATCATAGATGATCCGTGTAAAGGAAATAATGAATGGGGCCATGTATCATGAGATTTTGAGTAAAAACCTCCTTCCATCAGCAAGGGCATTGAAGATGAAACGTGGCTGGGTCTTTCAGCATGACAATGATCCCAAACACACTGCCCGGGCAACGAAGGAGTGGCTTCGTGAGAAGCATTTCAAGGTCCTGAAATGGCCTAGCCAGTCTCCAGATCTCAACCCCATAGAAAATCTTTGGAGGGAGTTGAAAATCAGTGTTGCCCAGTGATAGCCCCAAAACATCACTGTTCTAGAGGAGATCTGCATGGAGGAATGGGCCAAACTACCAGCAACAGTGTGTAAAAACCTTGTGGAGACTTACAGAAAATGTTTGACCTCTGTCATTGCCAACAAAGGGTATATAACAAAGTATTGAGATGAACTTTTCTTATTGACCAAATACTTATTTTCCACCATAATTTGCAAATAAATTCTTTAAAAATCAGACAATGTGATTTTCTGGATTTTTTTCTCATACTGTCTCTCATAGTTGAAGTGTACCTATGATGAAAATTACAGGCCTCTCTCATCTTTTTAAGTGGCAGGACTTGCACAATTGGTGGCTGACTAAATACTCTTTTGCCCCACTGTATATTTTGGCACTGGCCATGTTCTTCAGGGGGTTGGTAACTTATATTTTGGGAGATATACATGGGATATTGATGGATATGTCATATCTAATGGTGAAAGTAGAATATGTGAATCTGCAAAAAGTGCTGAGAATCTTCCATCTTTGCCACCCTTTTCTCCTTATCATTCAATAATCCTGCCAGCATTATTTTGAGCAAACAAAGCTTTTAGTGGGGCCGCATTTTTATTTATTTTTTATTAGAAAATATTTTAAAAAGTCAGCAAAAAGGAAGGAAGATGGTCTGAAATTAACTGAAGCTCACACATTTATTAGTAAATGTAAAATAAGTTTTGTGTCCAAAAAAATAGTCTCCATTTCAAGCAGAACTTTCAGATCTGAAATTGACATTGTCAAAGTAGATTTCATTTGTTTATAACTTTGTTTTTTTTTCTTTATACATCTTTTTATTCATTTCTTTTCAAACAAACCGACAAAACAAAGACAAAACAAATCATCATACACATTGGACTAAAATATCCCAACAAATTCAAGATTCAATCACATTGCTTAGCGACCATCAATTCAAAAAGTAACACCATTATTTTGGCAGTTAGCTCATGCACAATATAACCATACTCATACAACTTTGTTTTTAATATGCACGATTTTCACAAACTAAAACGTCACTGATGTACAGTTTATACATAAAACAATGAGTCATGCTACTAAATAATTATATTTAGCAGGAGTTGTAACATTTACTTTGCATAATATTTCCCCTTGATCTTCACAAAGAAAGAACCTTATATATAAGTCAGCAGATCTTAAAGGAGTTGTAAAGGTAGAAGGTTTTTTTATCTTAATGAATTCTGTGCATTAAGATAAAAAACCTTCTGTGTGTGGCAGCCTCCCCAGCACCCCCTAATTATTACCTGAGCCCCATCTCTCTCCAGCGATGTCCATGAATGTCTTAGCTGTCCATGACTCTCCTCCTGATTGTCTGAGACACAGCAGCGGCGGCATTGGCTTCCACAGCTGTCAATCAAAGTCAGTTAGCTAATCGGGGGAGAGGGGGGCGGGGCTGAATGGATACACGGAGTTGTGACTGGCTCGAGTGGCCCCATAGAAAGCTAAATAGGGACCGGAGAAGAGGAGGATCCAGGCTGCTCTGTGCAAAACCTACTGCACAGATGAGGTAAGTATAGCATGTTTATTATTTAAAAAAAAGAGACTTTACAATCACTTTAAATAAAAGTTGCTTCAATATGAACTAAAACTTACCTGCAAAGCAATTTAAAGTACAGTGACAGTTTATGGAAAAATGTATACCTTAGGGTTAAAGTGGTTGTAACAGATATTTTTTTTAATTAAAATATCAAACATGTTATACTTACCTGCTCTGTTAAATGGTAATATACAAAGCAGCCTCGAACCTCCTTTTCTGGGGGTGCCTGCCAACACTTTCTCCTCCTGCTCTTCTGTGTCTGCCCCATAGAAAGCACTTACTGTGGGGGAAGAGGCTTGCTCCCAGACCGGGCTGTGCACGTCCATAGAAACACACAGCATGGCTCAGGATTGGTGTTTTGTGCTGCTTTTCATTCTCCAGATCTTAGCTCTGTTGAATGGAGGATTACAAGAGGCTGATACCAAGTCAAATTTAGGTATTTACACTGCTTGTATTTGAAAAATATGCACTTAAAGATTTATTAAAGATTTAATAATACATGCACAGTGACCTTACTTTGAATCTTTAGTACAGTATCTGCCTAAAGTTACGCTTTGAAACAAAGTACTTTTGGATATGTTTACAACACATTTTATGTCAAAAGGGCTGCTGAAATGGCCATGGCTAAAATAGCTGAAAAAGGTGTTATCTGCTGTCAACTGACTTAGCCAGCATGAAGAAGTTATGACTTCTCTTTGCAGGACCTGATTGTCAGGTCTGCACAATGCCTAGATTAAAAAGTTCTTTGACACCCAATGCGAAGATGTCAAAATGTGCCCTCCCTCCACCCCTACCCCCCCCCCCCCCCAAGCTTTTTTAATTTAGATTTACAAAAAGATCACAAAATGAAATATTCATATACAAATGTGTATATACAACTAGAAAAAAAGGGATGCAAATGATGGAATTAATAAAATTAATTGAGGTTAACCAAAATGTTAACTAGAAATTTTAAGGTCAGTAAACAAATTATGGTTAAATACAAATTTTATTCTGTGATTTGTCACTTTAGAATAATCTTTCTGGTAGAAAACATATTTTTTTAAATTTGATGATACAGACACAAAATAATGTAAAGAGCTCCTGATACAGAGCAGGTGGCTGTTGGACATTAACCACTTGCTGACTGGCCGCTGTCATATGGCGACAGGTTGGCTCATTCCTGCGAATCGCCGTAGCTGTACGGCAGTCACAGGAATGTGTGGTGTGAGCGCTCACTGGCTAGCGGGGGAGCCAATCAGTGGGTGGGGTGGACTCGATGTCTGCCGGCCACCCGCGATCATTCCCAAGACACTGCAGAATGGGGATCTGTGAGTATAAACAAACAGATCCCTGTTCTGACAGGGGAGTTGAGAGAGATTGTTTGTTTCCAGTGATCAGGAACAACAATCTCTCTCCTCCTCCAGGCAGACCATCCCCCATACAGTTAGATATACCACAGAGTGAACACATTTAAACCCTTGATCGCCCCTAGTGGTAACCCCTTCTCTGCCAGTGACAGTTATACAATAATCAGTGGCTATTTATAGCACTGATCGCTGTATAAATGGAAGTGGTTGCAAAAAAGTGTCAAAAGTGTCCAATCTGTCTGCCGCAATGTCACAGTTCCAGTTAAAAGTCAGAGATTTTCATTACTAGTAAAAAAAAAAAATGCCATAAATCTATTCCCATAGTTTGTAGACTCAATAACTTTTGTGCAAACCAATCAATATACGCCTATTACAATTTTTTTATCAAAAATATGTAGAAGAATACACATCGGCCTAAACTGAGGAAGAAATTTGTTTTTTTTCTTTTTTATTTTTTGCATATGTATTATGGCAAAAAGTAACATTTTTTTTTTCTCAAAACTGTTGCTCTTTTTTTGTTTATGGCACAAAGAATAAAAACTGCAGAGGTGATAAAATACCACCAAAAGAAAGCTCTATTTGTGAGGAAAAAAAGGTCGTAGATTTTGTTTGGGTACAACGTCGCACGACCGCACAATTGTCAGTTAAAGCGGCGCGGTATCGTATCGCAAAAAATGCTCTGGTCAGGAAGGGGATAAATCCTTCCAGGGCTGAAGTGGTAAATAACAATCATTAAGCAATTGCTTGGCTTTCTGTCAGGCACAGAAACACCCATGATTGAATCATGTATGAGTGTACAGATCTCTATTTTCAGCCAACAATCACACTCTTTTAAACTTTTTATATGTGGCTGCATGGAGATGTTTCCAATAAGCATGGCATATGTGTGTAATGATGAGATTGTGAAGTGTAACTGTAATGTACTAATACTTGTGAGATACCTAGTTAGCCTGATTACAGTAAAATTGGGATATGCTATCTAGCCTGTGGACATTCTGCAACCTCTGCAGTCACCTCTGTGCAAATGCCACAATTTAAAGAACAACTATCCAGAAGTTGGATATTATGATTGCCATCTCATTTCATTTGTGAAAATAATTGTACCTGCAGTTTGCCTAACCTCTTTTTTTTATACCAACTGATAACATCTTTAGAGCATGGTCAAACCATATTCATGTTTTCAGACATCAATTTTATGTCAATGACAAATAATGACTGATGCTATCAGACACTTGAGCCTCAGAACTCACCAGGCCACAGGCACATTGCACACAGTTTAGTAGTTAGCAATTTATGTGGAAAATGTGGAATAGATTCCCTCAAGAACTGGTTCTGGCTAGCTCAGTAGGTTGTTTTAAAAAAAGAACTAGATGTATTCCTAAATCCACACAATACTGGGGGATTCATAAAGAAGCATACAGTTTCCAGATGCTGTATAACAGAAACAATTGAAGAGACAAACCGCAAACCAAGATGTACTCAAAGTTTGTGTCCCGCTACTGAGGGAAGTAATATAGGCAATACTGCATAGTTGCATGTGTCATGTGACTAGTCAGTCAAAATGGCAGCATCTGCAGTGGAGAAAGTGTTTTGTGTTCTTGGATTGAGCAAAAAAAGAATCTGTAACTATTGTGCAACTGCATTTTTGATCATCTCCAACCAGAAAATATATACGTTAAGTCTTTGGTTAATGTCACAGTTGCAGGACAACAGTGACAACTTTATTCTCCAATTGGATGGTGCACCACCACACTGGTCAGGCGAAGTGCAAGATTACCTCACCGATGGATTGGACAGGCTGCGAACTACAACATGCCACTGACTCTATGGCCACCCAGAAGTCCTGACTTAACACCTTGTGACTTTTTCCTGTGGGGGTACATAAGGCATAAGGTATTCTCTCCCTACCCTTCCTGCTGATCTAGCAGAGCTGAAACAGGGTATCACAGCCACTATCACTGCACTTGATTCAGATATCTTAACTCGCGTTTGGGTGGAAATGGATTACCGGCTCGATATGTGTCGTGTGACTAAGGGTGCACACATAGATCATCAGTGTCTGTCTCTAAAAAACTTGAAACATTTCCCAACAATGCTGTTACAGGTAACACAAAATATCTTACATTGCCCTTGTTTTATAGTGCATTGAAACTGTATACGTCTTTATGAATCACCCTGTATATCTGGATACTAATTTTTTGAGGTAATAATGGCAGGGGTAGTTGATCCAGAGCAGCCTTTCTCAACCTTTTTAACACAGAGGAACCCTTGAAATAATTCTCCTTTCTTGGGGAACCCCTGCTAAAAATTAAAAATCTACAACTCATGATACATAAGTGTGATGGTCAATAGGAAGAATGCTCCTTACACTTGTGGTCATTGGGAAGAATTGCCCCCTTACAGATAGCTAAAAAGATCAATGATGTCACTGGGAATTTATCTGAGAGGTAGAAATTGACCATTGCTCAAGGAACCCCTTGCAACCTCTCGAGGAACCCTGGGGTTCCACGGAACCCTGGTTGAGAAACCCTGATCCAGAGAATATCTGATTGCCTCATGGGGATCAGGTAGGGCTTTTCCCCTTCACTGGAATGATTTGGATCATGTTTTATTGTTTTGGTTTTTTTTCATCCTCAAGCATAGCATAAATATATAGAATATAGGACAGAGGTTTGTTTGTGGAGGTATGTTTACAGAGTATATGGAGGTTTTCTATTTATGTGTGTTTGTGTGTTTTTTACTGGTTGAATTAGATGGCCTAGTGTCTTTTTTAACCTCACTAACTATGTAACTATGTAGCTAAAATGTAAAACTAATTGAACACTGAAGATTCTCAAAACCACACATTTGTTTTATGTTCTTGGTGTTCTTCGGTCCCTAACTGTGTCAATTATGATTCAGGTTGACATTAGAGCAAAATGATGTTACTGTATAGCCAGCCCTCAATGCTAATATTATCGCAATATATATATATATATATATATATATATATATATCCTAATTGTTATTACAAAAATTAGGACAGCAAAACATTATTGCACAGACACAGTATATGTCAAATGAACCATAAACATTTCATTCCAGCATAACACCATCTGG
>BLSH010365507.1:1198029-1208301 GCA_018402905.1 Glandirana rugosa
TTGTTTGAAGACGTCACTATTTTCCCTTTTATCAATGTATTGAGCTAGAAAGTGTTTCTATTTATATGAAAGTGTGTGTAAGAAGAATGAGTTGACGTCTATTTTTAAGTTAGTTAATAAATACCATTTCTAAAAAAAATATAGATAATGAAAGAAGAGAAACTATAATTACAGTTTAACATTATCTTTTGCCAATATTTCGAATGTAAACGACATATGACGGTCCCTAATTTCCAGTTCTATAGAATAATATGAACTAATTGAACTAATTGTGGTCTCGTTTGTATTTTGAATTTAAACTCAACACTGAATTGTAAAGAGACTTATGTACAGTTCGTCAATGTTAAGTCACAACTCAAATTTAAGTTTTATGTTTGCTCTGGTGTTAATCAAGTTAATCAAGTATAATAAGATATCTTGACCTTTAATCCCTGGCAGTATACAGCAAATGTAAGCTTTATAACCGTTTTCTATTACAATTTGACATTAATATCAAAGAGAAGAAAGTAATAGATATAAAAAAAATCTTTACCATAAATAATTGATTGAATTTTTATCTGCAGTTGAGTAAGAAGAATGTGTGTGAAAGTATATTTATCTTTGTGAAAGATCGAGTTATGTAACTATTTTCCCTTTTATCACTGCAGAAGTTTGTTTTTTTCATAGCGGATAGTGGAGCCAGATCAGCAGCAATAAACTTCCCCTTCAATGTATGGACTATAGTCACTGGTAGAGTATCACATGCACATGCTTCAGGTACCCTCTGGGTTCTCTGGGTCCAGCAACACCCAGTCAGCTTGCAAGCAGCGCTAGATGGTGTGATTTCCTCCCAACAGTACTTGCGTAATTCAAGTGCTGATGCATTCAGCAGAGGTAGAGCCAGGAAAGAAATAAAGACTCTGCTCTCTCAGAAAAGTAACAATTTACATGAATATACAAGGATTGAATGAGAACACTCTATTCAAAGAATTAGCTGGACTTTTGTGGGCACACCAAAGCATGATATTACAAAAAATAAAATTAATATACTTAAATGCAGTTAAAAACAATGCACATACTACATATAAAAAGAGATAAAAAGCACCCTTTAGAGCCGCCAGCTCAGCTGTTCAAACCGGACATTTTTCAGCCAGAGGTAAGCCAGTATGCAGAAATATCTTCTTTTGTGTTCTCTTGGGGATACCAAATTTATTTTTACACTATCTTTTTGTGTGGCTTCCCTGTTGTGTAGATACCACATCTCTACCACACTGCAAGTGGATTATATCTTATGCTGTGATACCTTCCTGTTCCACTTACTAGATACAGGTAAAGGTTAACTTCTATATACACATATAGGGGAGGGGTAGGGAGGGAGAGGAAAGCTTAAGGAGGGTTGCCTCTCCCCCCTTTTTTCTCCTCCCCCCCTTCACCTTCCTAATTTGCTTATTAATATTTTTATATCCTTTCAGTGTGTTGGAAGCAATGTATGCGATACCTACCCATATATGTCAGTGACACATGCCTAACACGCATACCTTCTGGTTTTTGATCCAGACTGACTCTGCCACCCTAGAGTCATTTGGTGCTTACTTGTCTTACTGCACCCTAGTTCTCTCTCTTTCCACCAAGGCTGAACAGGCAAGCATACCCCTAGATGTGTTTGCTCTAAAGAGTTTTGCTCTAAAGGTACATTCTAGTCAAATTGAAAATGGAAATATGAAATGTTTCCAGGAAGCACAGCTTAGCCGATCAACACTTTGTTTTTTTCTTCCATTTGTAGCTGTGGTCACCTGCCTACTACATTCCATTATATTGGTAACTTGGTAAGAATGGCAGAGATGTAGTCCTAGACCCACCCATTTCAAGCTCATTGGTGTCTCTTGCATACAGAAAGCCTGGTAGACTGGTGTAAAATGAATGACAGTACTAAGACATAGCCTTGGAAACTTGGATGTAATTGGTGATACAGTGGAAATAGAGGTAACTCCACAGAGCAGGTTTTAAAAAAGCACACTCCTAGTAACTCTGTAATGTGCTCTCTGAATTCTTGCTGCAGGGGAGTACAACAAGTTCAGATTAAAGAGGAGCTCCATTCTCCCCCCAAAAAATACTGTAGATGCTGACTTTTAATATAAGGACAATTACCTGTCCCGGGATCCAGCGCTGTCCTCAACTGAGCCAATTATTCAATGGATATCAGGACAGAAGTGGGAGTGGATACCTGTCAAAACCTGGTTACTGCAACACCACCCCCCATCCCCAAAAAAGTATCAATTGTTAAAGAGGTGGTGGAGGAAAAGGCAAACAAGTGGAACTTACCCTCTTGGGTGACGTTCCACTTTAACTGCTTCAGCTCCAGAAGGTTTTACCCCCTGAATGACCAGGCCATTTCTTGCGATACGGCACTGCATTCATTTAACTGAAAACTGCATGGTCGTGCAAAAATGTACCCAAATAATATTGATGTCTTTTTTTCCCACAAATAGAGCTTTCTTTTGGTGGTATTTGATCACCTCTGTGGTTTTTATTTTTTGCACTATAAACAAAAAAAGAGCAACAAGTTTTTTTAAAAAAAATATATATATTTTTTACTTTCTGCTATTTCTTCATCAAAAATGTAAAAACATTGGGAATCAACCCCCAAATGAATGTTGGAGGAACTGTGGAATGACAGGAGAGATTTTACATATCTTATGGGGATGCCCAAAAATTAAACCGTACCGGCAAATTATCTTCAATGTCATCTCTAAAATTGCAAAAAAACACATACCGCTAAACCCAAGCCTCGCACTCCTTTCTCTAAACACCAAATCCCTTCCATTTCCAACACAACATACAATTACCCACCTGCTCTTAGCAGCTAGACTAACAAACACAAGACACTAGAAAGACTCCCAGCCTCCCACTGCAATTGAAGCAGTGGAACTGACCCAACAACACTACACTTACGAAAAAATAATGGCTTCTGTGGTCGGTCGACTCCCGAAGGCAACCCGACAATGGTCACCCTGGCAAGAATGGTATCTATCCAACCTGCAAAGCCTGTTTAATTAGAATACCCCTAACTGCAACTGCTTGTCCACATGATTATCTCTTTGGTTTTGGTGGTGGCCGGTCGGGGGGGAGGTGGGGGCGCTCTCTCCTGGGGCACAACGATCACACAGGGTGCTCTGGGAGGGGCGGCCTTGGGCGGCCTCACCCTCTGGCTCGCGTTCGCCACTGTCAAGCCACATAACACGTGTTACACGCAATAGCAGTATCTATCTATTACCCAGTAAGGCCCACTAAGGTGATCTGTATACTCTGCCTAACTCTCACTTGTTTGGGAACGTGGAACCTCTTATATATTGTCTATATGCTTCTTTATCTTCTTTCTTTCTTTTATTTCTGTTTTACATAAGGTTAATGTTGATTAATACATACAACATTGTTCATTCTACCTTTGTTAAAGGCGCTAATCTGGTAGTACTACCCAAACCTCAATGATCCAGAGCATCTGGGGAGGTCTCCACCCCAGACACAGTTTAGCTCCCCTGGGGGTGTCCGAGATGGTAGACAATACCCCTCATCTCTAATTTATCACAATGGTCAGGTGGATCTAATAACGATACTGCCAACTAAATGCATTGTACTGTACTACCCCATCTGTATTTGCAATATAACGATGCCTTTACAATTTCAAATTTAACACAGAAAATTTTGTATATTTTCACCCTACTGTTATATGTGAAAACGTTAATAAAAATTATTGAAGCAAAAAAAATGTAAAAACATCAAATTTCTACATATTTTTGGCAAAAAACATCCCAATAAGTGGATATTGATTGGTTTGCGCAAAAGTTATCGCATCTACCAACTATGGGATATTTTTATGGCATTTTTCTTCTTCTTTTTTTTTTACTAGTAATGGTGGCGATCAGCGGTTTTTAGTGGGACTGCGACATTGCGATGGACAAATCGAACACCTAACTGACACTTTTTTGGGAAACAGTGACATTATTACAGTGATTATTACAGTGATCATTGCTGAAAATTGCTAAAAAATGCACTCTCGCTGTACTAATGACACTAGCAGGGAAGGGGTTAACATCAGGGGCGATCAAAAGGTTATGTGTGTTCCTAGCTGGTTCCTAGCTGGTTCTTGCTAACTGTGTGGGGGTTGTTGTGACTGGATGAAGACAGAGATCAGTGTTCCTGCTTAGCAGGAACACAAGATCTCTATCTTATTTCCTGTCAGAACGCCAATCTGCCTTGTTTACATAGGCAGGTCGCCATTCTGCCTCTCTGGGGAATGATTGCAGGTGGCCTATGGACATCAGGTCCGGCGGACTCGCTGATTGCCATCCCCTGTGTCCAATCAGTGTGCGATCGTGCCTCCAGCGGTGTGCATGCACCCCCCAGTGTCTATTGCACGAAATGACCTACAGGTACATCATTTTGAGCAACAGAGCCAACCTGCTTCAGTAAAAGTGTGGTAGGTGGTCAGCAAGTGGTTAAAATGCATTAATGGTACTTTCTATTTTTGAATAGCATTAGTAGCCTACTGATTGGATCCACTTGTTTCCTAGAATTGCAGTTTAAATTTATTTCTACTCTGTTGAAGGTGTCTTCAGTCAGACACATCCAATTCCCAAAACACGGTGAATGCTATCAGCTAATTATTTCTCTGTTATATATAAAGTCAGTCTCAGAAACAGAGGTATTGCACAAGTTAAGGTGAAATAGAAATAGTACAGCTTGTAATTCAAATAATATCTATAAAATGGCAGCCACTGGCAGTAATAGAATAATCCCTCTTAGTACCCAGTGTAAAAATGCCAAAATACAACCTCCATTCTGATTTGACTAGTTCTTGTTATATATATATTTCCACAATATTCCCCTTCACAGTGCATTGCATTACCAGTGAGTCAGCATCTTATACTTTCAAGTTACAAATAAAGATGACTTAAAATACATAAAATAAGTTAATGTACACTTCTCATATATAATATAATAAAGCTTATAACATAATAAAGGGGGGCAAATGTTGTCAGTGTACGGCCTCAAATGTAGCCCTTGACATCACCAAAGGGCCTCACATAATGTTCAATATATCTAATGCTTGAGAGGACTGTCAGAAAATGCAGACCTAATAGAGGAAATAAGAATCAGAGAGTGTGGACATGCTACATTTTTGACTAGGGATATGCTACAGAAGACAATACAAAACGGGGAACATGTGGCTGGTAGAGATGAATGCTATTACCCTAATCAATGTTCCCATTATAGACTGCTGAGGTCTGAGGACCGTACATCATATACCAAAGGGCCACAGGTTGGGCACCATGAATATATATAGTTACTGTAAATGGGTTTTATTATTCTTCCTTATTATAAATATTTATCAGATTGGTTTCCTTCAAATACACAGGAGAGAACACGGATCAATATACTGTTAGTGAAAGCTGCTGACAGGTATGAAGTGCAGGCATTCCACAGCAGCTTTCAGTATACCAGAATTATGAACTGTTCTGGTCATGCAAAGCTTCAACACCTTCTCATAGTGTTAAAGTTTGCCTGTTCCCTGCCACGTTCTACAGATTCTTAGCCAGTGAGGCATTCCACTTTAGTAATGGGCCAATAGAAAATACCCGAGGATGGGGTTAAACTGCAAGCTCCCACACTACTCACATGTGTCAGAGATTTGCCCAGTTAGAATGGCCCAACAAGCAAAGCAGGTGTTACTGAATTTTGCTGCAGAGGTTTGAGACATAAGCAGAAAAGGTGCCTCTAAATGTAACAATTTATTCAGCGCACATAGGGTTAAAAATACTTACAGAGTAGCAGATAACGTAGGCATATATTGGAGTATAGTGTGGAGTCATGTTCATCATCTGATGGGAGCAGTGGTTCTGGAGGATAAACAAGCAGAAAACCAAACCCCTCTAAGTGCAGCATGGATAGAGAGTCATGGAGCACAAAGGGTAAACACTTACTGAATAGATAAGACTTTGAGACATGTAGAGTTAGCGATCTTGCAGATTCCTCCGCCTGTGGAGAGTAAGGGGAGCTGGCCCACAGCTGTCCCTTTCTGTCCCATAGCATGCTGGTGTGCTGTGAGGCAGAGGAGAAGTCTGTGTTCCAGATTACCCTTTGTGCGCCATGACTCTCTATCCATGCTGCACTTAGAGGCATTTTGTTTTCTGCTTGTTTATCCTCCAGAATGACTGCTCACATCAGATGATGAACAGACTCCACAATATACTCCAACATATGCCTACATTATCTGCTACTCTGTAAGTGTTTTTAACCCTATGTGCGCTGAATAAATTGTTACATATTGCACTTAGAGGCGCCTTTTCTGCTTATCTCTCGAACCTCCAGAGCTCCTTCTCCTCTTTAAGAGCTGCCCTAAGGCTTACCACCGAGTCACCCAAACACCAGAGCGCCCTTACTACCATATCTCTGAATTTTGCTGCAAATTACCTCAGAAAGATGCAAGTGATAAAGGCTTTTTTAAACAAAGAAAACACCCTACTGATATACATGGAAATGTATCTGTATAAGAAAGCCCACTACTGCCCCAACAGCAATCCAAATGACAAAAAGCAAACAATTTGGTTCATATCAATACATAAACTCTTCCAGAAATCAGGAAAAGCTAGCATGAGAGTACAAAGAATACTGAGTGTAGAATACAAAGGTAAGCAAAACTTTACGCATAGTGAGAGAAACAACAATGTTAGGGAACGTATGTCTATCACACTCAACACACATGTACGCAACACACACTGCTGTTACCAATAAGTTATGTAATATCAACATACCTGCCTGGTGTTCACCTCCAATGTATGATACTACTACATTTTATGTAACTCCTAAAAGCCATAAACAATGGTTTATTCTGTGTCGGTTGATCCCCTACCAAACATTCCTCCCTGTGTGCTTATGTGTGTGTTGCCAGCCCTGGAATTGGGCGGGTATTAATAGCCTGTGCCCAAGAGACTTTACTTGGATCCAACAAGGGCAGCCTCTGGTGAAAGAGTGCTCTGATTGGTCAGCCATCATATAACAAAGCAGTGTTATGAACACACTCCTTTATTCAGAGAATATGCATTTGTAAGCAACAAGCAAGTGTGCTACAGTGTTGCTTGATCTATAAGATGTGGACAATTATAAAATGTAGAAAAGTTATAATAGCTTTTGGCATCCTAGTAATCAGGGCAAACAGGATCCATTACAGTTGTATTCAAATAGTACATGTGACTGCTGACATAATTATGTGTGAGGGATTAAAGAAGGTTACATTTTTATTTCCTCAGTCACTTCCAATAAATATAAAAAAATGTAAATGTTGATAGAGTGTATGTCACATAAGCCATATCGCTCCTTGAACAAACCAAGACAACTTTAATTGTGTTCAAATATAGCTAAATCTGAACACTGCAAAGTGGTAGAATTTGCCCTGTCCACAAAGATGTGAAAGGGTTATCAAAGAAGAAATCTCACCTTGAAAAAATGTCTTTATCCCGTCCACGGGGGATCACTTTGTCCTTTTATTATGGTTGCTTTGGATCCAGATTTAGCATGGTTGACAGCAGCACCACCCCTTCCAACCACTGTCTGACCATGCTAGCAGACAAATAACTAATTGGCACTGATTGACAATGATTGTCTCCACAAGCACAAATTTGTGAGCACCAAAATAGGGATGTTCACAAATTGGGCTTCAAACAGGGAAAGAGCTCAAGGGCAATTATGATACAAATTAAGATAAAAATGTGGTTTTCAATAGAATCATCTAGGTTTTACAATGACAACCAAGTATTAAGAATTAATCTACAGCCCAGAAGGAAAGATTTTATTGAGACTTCTGGCCGCAGGAGCAAGGATTGTGGGCGCGCGTGCGCCGCCGGAGGCGCACTCACTGTTAAGAGGGGGAGCCAGGGAGCGGGTAGGGCGGACTTGATTTCTGCTGGCTACCAGCAATCGCTCCCTGGCAGTGACAGAACGGGGACCATTCATGTAAACAAGCGGATCCCCGTTCTGACAGGGGAAAAGGAGTGTAATCGTATGCTCCCTGTGGGAGCAGCAATCACTCTCCTCCCCCAGTCAGCCAAGCCCCCATACAGTTAGAAACATGAAGCAGGGAACACAGTTAACCTTTTGATCGCCCCCTAGTGTTAGCCCCTTCCCTGCCAGTGACATTTACACAGTAATCAGTGCATTTTCATAGCAATGATCACTGTATAAATGCCAATGGTCCTAAAAAATTGTCCAACATGTCCGCCGCAATGTCGCAGTCCCACTAAAAATCGCAGATCACCATCATTACTAGCACAAAAATAATTAAAAAAACCCACAAATGAATATTCATTGTTTGTAAATGCGGCAACTTTTGCGCAAACCAATCAATATATGCAGATTGTGATTTTTTTACCAAAAATATGAGGAAGAATATATATTGGCCTATTTGGATATGTATTATAGCAAAAAGTAAGAAATATTGTTTTTTTTTTTTCAAAATTGTCGCTCTTTGTTTATTTATAGCGCAAAAAATAAAAACTGCAGAGGTGATCAAATACCACCAAAAGAAAGCTATATTTGTGGGAAAAGAAGGACGTCAATTTTGTTTGGGTACAACGTTGCATGACCTCGCAATTGTCAGTTAAAGCGATGCAGTGCCGAATCGCAAAAAGTTCTCTGGTCAGGCAGGGGGTACATTCTTCCGGGGCCGAAGTGGTTAACATGCCTTGCTTAACAATATATATAATGCACCATCACTTTGGTGTAAATATGATTTTTAATTAAATAATGAAAAGCTTTAGCACATGCCTTCTTCTTCCTCAATCCCATTGGATCCCAGCGCATTTTTTTGTTTTTGGTGAACATCCTCTTAGTAATTTTATGTTACATAGTTACATAGTCAGTAAGGTTGAATAAAGACACAGGCCCATCCAGGTCAACCCGTGTGTGTGCATATGTGTGAGTATGTGTGTGCATATGTGTGAGTATGTGTGTGCATATGTAGCCTGCGTATTGTGTTCACTTAGAAATTTTTTTTGAAGTTATATACACTCTCAGCTGATAACTTGAGGAAGTTGTACATTTCCATTGCTCTAACAGTAAAAAGCCTATTGCACAATTTAAGAATAAACTGTTTCTCACCCAACCTCATGTCATGGCTTCACATCTATTTTAGAGATTGTAGATTAACCTCCCTGGCGGTATTCCCGAGTGTGGCTCGGGGTGGAATTTCAGTACCAAGAGCGGTAACCCCGAGCCACACTCGGGATTGCATTGCTGGATCCAGGCAGCGCTACTTACCTTGTCCCCTGGATTCAGCGATGTCCCCTGCCGTGTCTGCAGGCTGTGTCTGCCGCCAGATGACTCCTGTGTGCCGGGCTCCGTTCCCTGCGAGTGCCGCATCGCACGGGGACGGAGACTGGCGGGAAATTCAAAAAGTGAAACACACAGCATACATACAGTGCACTGTAATCTGTAAGATTACATTACTGTATGAAATCATTTCACATCCCCTTTGTCCTTAGTGGTTTGCCCATAGCCCTGCATGCACTTTTATATTATTTATGTCATTCTTTCTGCCTGGAAACATGAGAATGTCCATAGTAACCAAAAAGTGTCCCTTTACGTCAAAAGTGGTTTTTGATCAGCTAGAAAACAGCAATAGTAAATAAGAATCATTTGCAGAATTGAGTGATACTGATTTTTGGGGAAATTTATCATCAGAAACTGAAAGTGACAACAGCGACAATTCTGCAACTGAGCAAATTTCAGTGTTTTTGGTTTAATTACATTATTGAATACATTTTATTACTATTACGTTATTATTTTTGATAATTATTTTTAGTTATTTATTATATTATAATTTATGATTTCATTTTTCAAACTTTATCATACCCGGGATGTCTACTAGACTCTTGTTTGGACAGATTTAAGTGAGTTATTCCTAAGAATTACAGGCCTACAATATAAAACGCCAAATTTCCATGCAAAATAATCGTACCGCTTTCCGCACCAAAAATCTGAAATAATCATACCGCCAGGGAGGTTAAGCAGTTTCCTGATACTAGAATCACCATTGATAAATTTGTTATTGTGATTATATCTCCTCTTGAACATCTCTTCTCCAAGAAGAAAAAAGTGACTTTTGCAATTCTAACATATATGTTATTTTAGAATAAATATTGATTGAATTTTATAGTTTCACAGAACCTGAAGAAGTGAGATATTTGGGACCCATGAAATGCGTGGTGACAAATCATTCAATTTCCCCCTTTCCAAAGC
>BLSH010365507.1:1216813-1235035 GCA_018402905.1 Glandirana rugosa
TGTTTCGAAACGGTGTAAAGTCGGTACGATTGGGACGGAAGACTCCACGACCGACACCGTGTCGACGCAACCACCGGAGATGGAGGAGGAGGAGGAGATGGGGGCCATAGTAAACCCTTACGGGAGTCGTCGCGGAGATGGTCACACGCGAACATCAGCGCGTAGAAGGAGAGTGCGAGGTCACTCCCCTAATTCCTGCCGAACAACAGGAACATTGCCCCTAGGTCGTCCCACCGGTGGGTCATTAGTCTCCTTCAATGTTACACCCGTTGAGCCGACAGTAACGCGTCCGTGACGTCGTACATCAGCCGGTACACGGACAACAAGCCGTCCTTAATCCCCTCACTGGAGCGTGAGAGGAAGATGCGCGACTACAAGCGCACACTGGTAGAGGCGCTGCTGAGGGCATTCCCAAATGATACCGGGGGTAGAGGAGGAGGAGGAGGTAGAGGCCACCAACGCAGCTGTGCCACAGCCAGCACCTCAGAAGGCAGGGTTAGCATGGCTGAAATGTGGCAAAGCTTTGTCAGCAGCCCGCCACAACAAACAGCACCACCAGCTGATAGACAACGTCTTAGCAGGAGGCAGCATTTCAGCAACATGGTGCAAGAGTATGTGGGCACACGCCTACACGTACTGCCTGATGGGTCTGCCCCATTTAACTTCTGGGTCTCCAAATTGGCCACATGGCCTGAGCTTGCCCGATATGCCTTGGAGGTGCTGGCCTGCCCTGCAGCCAGTGTATTGTCGGAACGTGTGTTTAGCACGGCAGGGGGCGTTATCACAGACAAGCGGAGCCGTTTGTCCACATCCAATGTGGACAAGCTAACCTTTATTAAAATGAATCAGGCATGGATCCCACAAGACTTGTCTGTACCTTGTGCAGAATAAACATTTAGACCGGACTCACACAGCCATTCATATACTTCTTTTTTTGAATAGGCCTCAATACAAAAAAAAAACCATGTTGGCTACCTCCTCCTACTCCTCTACCACCGCCACTTCCACCTACACTGCCACGGTCATGGCCTAGTCAAACTCTAGGCTCCTACTCCACATCCACCCCCCTTCCCGTTTTTTTACTTGATTTTAATTTATTTGCCCTATCCCCATTTATTTGTAGGGCACTTGCCCTAGTTTGAAGATGATATTAGAACAGTTATATGGCTTCTATCGTTAATTAATACTTTTCAGACACAGTTTTAAGATGATCCACATTCACCTCCATTTTTGCTTTTTTTATGTTTTTATTTTTTTAAAAATATTTAAAGTTATTTCCCTGTCCCCATTTTTTTGTAGGGCACTTGCCCTACCCTTACCCCCATTTTACTTCCTTTTGCAGCCCTCTAGGGCTTTCCAGGACTTTGTTACAGCCATTTTTGTGCCTAAAAGTTCGGGTCCCCATTGATTTCAATGGGGTTCGTTGTCCGTGCGATCGTTCGGGTTCCGTCCGGACCCGGACCCGGACTTTGTCCCGAATTTCGGACGGACCAGCAGAACCCGAACTTCCAGAGGTTCGCTCAACTCTAGTCTTCTTCCTTCCTCTCATCATTGTCTTCTTCTTCTTCTTCTTTCATCGCTGCCGCTGTCACTGCCATACCATCCGGAGGCGACTCCCAGAATGGGAGGTCTTCAGTTTGACAGTTATTTCATAAGAAGGGGCCAGGCCACCCGGTGATATGCATGGGTGACCCCGCCCCCTCTGATATCGCATGATGTCAGAAGGGGCGGGGTCACTCAGTTACATCACCGGGTGTCCCCGCCCCTTCTAATAAAATAACTGTCAAACTGAAGACCACCCATTCTGGGAGTCAACTATGGACGGCAGCGGTGAAAGAAGAAGAAGAGGTAGAAAGAAGACTGAAAGAAGAAGCAGAAGACTAGAAGAAGCAGCGGGGCAGGAGAAGATGGTAGAAGACCGGAGGAAGAAAGAAGAAGAATTGGGTTAAGAAAAAGAACTATTTTACAATAAAGGACTTGTCAAAAACTGCCTATTGTTTTCTGCAACACTACTACACTCATTTTTGGTGAATGGGTAGGGGTACAATGCACCCCATACTCATTCACATAGGGAGAGGTCGGGATCTGGGGGCCCTCTTATTAAAGGGGCCTTCCAGATTCCTATAATCCTCCCACCCGCAGACCCCCATGACCAGAGGGCCAGGGTTGTGGGGATGATGTCCTTCTCCCCATCAACATAAACACAAGGTGACCAAATAAATACATTTTGAAAAAAAAAACATAAACACAAGGTGCTTTGAGGGGACCCCAAAGCACCCTCCCCATGTTGAGGGCATGTGGCCTGGTACGGTTTAGAGGGTGGGCGCTCGCTTGTCCCCACCCCTCCTGCTATTTCAGGGCTGCATGCTCAGATTAGGGTCTAGTTAGGATTTTGGGGGGACCCCACGCCATTTTTTAAAACATTTTGGCACAGGGTTCCCCTGAAAATCCATACCAGACCCGAAAGGCCTGGTTTGGGTTTTGGGGGGACCCCCATGCAATTTTTTTTTAAATTTTGGCGCGGGGTTCCTCTTAACCACTTAAGGACAGAGCCTCTTTCTGAGATTTGGTGTTTACAACTTAAAACCTGCTTTTTTTTTAAAGAAAATTACTTAGAACCACCAAACATTATATAATTTTTTCTACTACATTAGAGAATAAAATGGCGGTCCTTGCAATACTTTATGTCACATCGTATTTGCGCAGTGGTCTTAAAAGCAATTTTTTTTTTGGAAAAAATTACTTTTTTGAATTAAAAAATAAGACAACAGTAAAGTTAGCCCATTTTTTTCTATATTGTGAAAGATAATGTTATGCCGAGTAAACTGATACCCAACAGGTCATGCTTCAAAATTCCCGCTCGTGGAATGGCAACAAACTTTGGCGATACCTCACATGTGTGGTTTGAACACCGTTTTCATATGCGGTTGGGACTTACGTATGCGTTCGCTTCTGCGTGCAAGCTCGGCAGGACGGGGCACTTTACATTTTTTATTTTTTTCTTATTTATTTTACTTGTTATTTTTTATTTTTAAACTGTCTATTTAAAGAAAAACATTGGGTCACTTTTATTCCTATTATTGACATGACCTTTTAAATATGAGATCTGGGGTGAAAAAGACCTCAGATTTACACTAAAATGCAATTAAGAAAAAAAAAATTGTCTCCTTTCAGAATATGACATGCCTCAGGCAAACAGGTGCAGTAAAATTGGGCCTTGAGTGCTGGTGGTGGCAGAACACTGTAACCCCTCACAATTACTCTTGTTGGGTGCAGGAACAGGTCCTGCTGTTGTAATTTATTTCAAAAATTGTAATGACATGCCCCAGGCAAACAGGTGCAGAAAAATTGGGCCTTGAGTGTTGGTGGTGGCAGAACACTGTAACCCCTCACAATTACTCTTGTTGGGTGCAGGAATGGGACCTTCTGTTGTAATTTATTTTAGAAACTGTATTGACATGCCACAGGCAAACAGGTGCAGAAAAAATGGGCCTTAGGTGTTGGTGATGGCAGAACACTGTAACTATACTGTTTATATATATTCTTATTTCTTACATTGACTGAATTGACTCTATATACCAGGGGTTGGGAACCTGCGGCTCTCCAGCTGTTGTAGAACTACATTTCCCATCATACTTCTGGGAGTATGTGCAGCACCTGAAACTACGGATACTGGAAGCCTGTGCTAGCATTTCTCCTGCGGTGTTGCTATCAGTGTGTGAAGAGTGGGAGAAGAGGGTTGCATTGACAATCCAACACAATGGGCAGCACATTGAACACATTTTATAAGTGGTCAGAAACTTGTAAATAACTCATGAAAGAATAAAGTTACGTTAAAACCAAGCACACCATTGTTTTTCTTGTGAAATTCCCATTAAGTTTGATGTGTCACATAACCCTCTTCTTATTGAAAAAACAAAAGTTGGATTCAAAATGGCCAAATTCAAAATGGCTGCCATGGTAACCACCCATCTTGAAAAGTTTCCCCCCTCACATATACTAATGTGCCACAAACAGGAAGTTAATATCACCAACCATTCCCATTTTATTAAGGTGTATCCATATAAATGGCCCACCCTGTATATACTGTACACATATATTCTTACACTGCCTGTATATAGGCTACACTAGATCTATATACTACACTGCCTGCACTGGCTGTATATACTCTGCACTAGATCTATATACTACACTGCCTGCACTGCCTCTAAATACTCTACACTAGATCTATATACTACACTGCCTACTAGCTACATGTTCTGCTCTCCACATTCACAGCACTACATACTGGCCACTGTACAAGTGGCCTTATATAGTGTGGGTGTGGACTGAGACCCTCTGAGCAATGATTGGACAAAGGCACCCTGCCTTTGGCCAATCATGGGTCCCACAGCAGAGCACACTGTGATTGGCCAAAGCATGCAGGTCATGTGCATGCTTTTGGCCAATCAGCGGGTATCATTTCCCCATGATTTCACTGCATTATGGGGTGCTCAAATCTCCCGCGAACGCCCCATAATGTTTGGGAAATAGCGAACGGGTGAACATTATATTATTATAGCAATTAAATAGGGTAATAAATATACAGGTATAGACATATAGTCCTTGGATAATTTTGACAAAAATGAATACAACCATGTCTATTTGTAATATGTACTGCTATTTATATTTGATCTGTTGTTCTAGTCTGGACTTCTTTTTAAAAAGGCAGCAAACCTAGTTCAGCTAAGTGTCGTTCACCTGACAGAAATGCATGGTAAATGCATGTGGTGTAATTCATGTTAATATTAGCTATTTTTTGCCTTGAGTATAATAGGATAAATGCCAGCTCCTCTGTTTTAAGAGGTTAATGGGTGCATTTTATGTACATATTAAATGATCTCCATGAAAATGCTCACAGTCAAAACACAATATTAAAGATTTTTCAAATGACCTTAGGAAAAGCTAATTAATTCTTAAAGGTAATTAGAGTGGTTTTAAAGACGTTTTCCTTTTTTTTTATTATGGTCATTACAAAAAAAAAAAAAAGTTTTACATTCTTCTCTTTCTGCTAAATATAAAATATTGTATATGAATATTGAGCATTTTATCCATCCAGTGGGGGAGTATTGTATTATTTACATATCTTTATTATACTGTATATATTTTACAGCTGGATGAAAAAAGTCTATTTACTATAGTACCCTGTGAATCCAGCTAGTAAAGCAAGTACAAAGCAACAAACTTTAAATGGCTTTTATTGCTTTGTAAATGTCAATAGCTCTGCTCAAAAAAGGTTTTGTTTCCTGTCATTTGCACCAATTGCAACCAGCATTGTGAAGAACTGTTATATTGTACTGTATAGCTGGACGCCTGCAAACTGACCAGTTGACTGTGGTGCAGTACTCTATAAAACAGAAAGACAGATGGTGGCAGATGGCAATTTGCTTGAGAGCCCATGACTCTTTTGTGTACTGCTACATTGGTGTCTTTAAAGGGATAAAATACTACTGAGTCTGGATGCCTAAAAGTGTAGATTGCTTCCTGAATGCACTTTTCTAGTCCAGATTGTGGATTTTTGTTCCTAACAGTCCTAACTACTTGTAGAGAGCTATGCCTGCACTAACCGGACACCTGACTCTGAGTCCTGTTCTCTGTTCTTGTGCATGCCTAATATTGCATTTGGCTATTGTTGGCCAAATCCTTAGCTTGATCATCTATTTGTTGACTCTGTGGCACGATCTGTCTCCCAAAACCCTTTTGGGAATGGTGCCAAAATCCTAAGAGTAGCTAATAATGGTTTCACTTTTAGTGGTTTCACTAAAAACTTTCCCAGAAGATGGTTGCTTATGTTGAAAAGGCCAATAGTAAGGACTTTTTGAAGCTAAAAAAATAGTCAATACACAAGTGAATTTTCTATTAATTATTAAAATGTGCAAAGTTTCTAAGTATTGAAATATATTTCTACTAGTTTTTTTGGCCAGTAGCAACCCCAGATGCTGATTTTGAATAAACAGTCCTTACTTCAATAAGGATTTCATGGTCCCCTGGCGTATGCGATATTGTCTGCAAAATTACACTAAATGTTAAAGGTACTAGAAGTGGCAATGAATCACAGAAATAGCATTTGTGATTGGTATAAAATGGTCTTCTGAAAACCAGACACTATACAGACCTATAGTTGCTCATTTTGAGCAACTCTAATAACTGATGTTTTGTTTGATTTGTAAAAAATACTGTGAGCATCTTGAAATGTAACTTAAAAAGCATGCTAAAAGGTTTTCATACAAATCTCCAGGAATGTACAGCATGTCATTTTTATGTAAGAATAGTTTCATGGTCCTAGAAACAATTTCCTAAACTATGAATATATCAGATTAAAATCTATTTTGACTTTTGTGAAAAAAAAAAAGGAAAATACCTGTTAAAGTGTTAATGCTGAGCTATCACAAACCAATGTGTAGAATTTCTAGTTTGCTCAGTAGTTTCAAATACAGTACTCAATATCACACTTTGGTACCAAATCTCTCCAAATAAAGTCTTGCAAAGGTCAGTAGGCCTCCCCATAGTGCATAGTGCTCAAACTTTCCCTCCTTTAGTCTATGCTATTGACTGTGCGCTAAAATCATTCATCCATTATGTATGCAAACCAATATGTCAGGCAAATTGCTCTGGCGTGAGCTTGCCCTTTGTAAAGCCTGATTCCGGACAGAGAAAACAATAAAAGACCTGGCTTTGCAAGAAAAAGTAAACAAAGGAAAATGCCCTTTGGCTATTACTACTGTTTAACACATAACACAATTTTCACCATTTTAGATAAAACATTTTCAATATTTTATTAAGGAAAATTATAAAAAAAAAACAATAAAGAGACAAGCTCTAATTAAAATAAAAATAAAAAATCAAGAACATTATGATAAAAAGACCAGTTCAACCAAAAGTGATATTTAATATACAGGTGGAGCTCGTAGACTCTACTTCTGCCTTCATATACATCCATGATATCCCAATAGTGACATCTCCTTGGTATAATTCCCAGAAATGCTAATGTCCACCTGGAAGTTTCAGATGCTTCTGCCCACTTTCATGTTTTCTACTTTCTCCTGCTTTATACTCCACATGCGTCAATCAGTGGAGAAGTGCATGGGTGCCATGGAGATTTGTGCAGAAGTGCAGATTGGCACAGAAGGGATTGGGTGCAGTGACAGTCAGTGAAATGTGAATGTGCAGTAGTGATTAGGTTTACAATTGAAGTGGCACTCAGCGAAGCATGCATTTATATGTGCAATGTTTGCCAGTGGATGTTGTGTTTATTGCATGCAGAAATGTTAGTGTTTGCTGGTTTTGGGATACTGAGTACAATGTCACACCAGTGACGAAACAATAAAGACAGTGTTGGGCAAATCAGTCATGTATCGACTGTTGACATTTTTCCATCAACACCACTATGTCCTTGGTTTTATGGTGATGGCTAAAGCTATTGATGGATAAAGAAAAACATCATATGTCCACTCAGCTTTGTGGCTCAAGAACGAAACTCCCAATAACACTATGCATAGATCTAAGACATAAAAAGGAAAAGCAAGCATTCCCTTATGATGCCCTGAACCCTATGTTCAGTTAGTAAAGGTGTTCAGGAATATACATACAAAATATATAAACATGTGCAAGGAAACCTGCAATAAAGAGGAGCAATCAATAAATGTCACCTTTCATTGAATGGAAAAAATGAAACAAATAATGTAATTGATTGCTAGGATCACTAGTTCTACTTCAGTATAGGCTCCATTACTTCCGTTTATGCTTCAGCCCCATAGGCAGATCTAAGTTATTCTGAATTGTCAGGATTTCACTTCATTTTGTGAAGTAACAGTTATTCATGTAAATCACACACATTTAAAGTGCCTACTCTATGTTGGGTGAAGAAATATGTAGGGTAGATAAAGTCAGAAATGCAAGCTTGTTTCACAAGTATATACATTTGTACATTTGACCATTTAACAAAAATTGGTTAGAGTTAGAATCCACTTTGCTAAATTGCATTGCTTGCCTAGGTAAACCAAAACTCTTACTTTGGATTATAACTAAAGGAAAAACTTTTTTTTTTTATAGATTTGAGAGGGATTAGAACATCTGTCAGTTTTTATTGCAGTCTGTGCCTCCATTAAGGAGACCCACCCTCTCTATTTGTCCTGTTTACCATTATCATGAAAGTGAAAGTAAAAAAATCCCAAATGTTGGGTTGTCCCCAGAAAAGTAATAGAGGGCATATTTTCCAATGGGTCCAATGGTCCCCAAGGAATTCCCTTAACTTTCAGGGATTTCCGCTCACTTCCTGTTTGGCAATGGGACAGAGAGTAAAGGGAAATCTCCTCAATGGTACACAGATGGTGCAAAAAAAATCTGACATGGTTATAACCCTCCCTGGCTCTATTCAAAGTGAAAAAAAAATGTTTTGCCTATCGTTCTACTTTAATCTCAATTGGCTGGAATTAAATTTCTTTCTAACATCAAGTTTTATAATCCCTAAGAAGAAAAGTTTTGGTGCTTAAAAAAGAGACACCACATACCCCTTTAGGATTGATGCGGATCTCTTTTTTAAGCACCAACACTTTTCTCCTTAGCAATTTTATGGATTGGACCCACCTGGTCATACATTCCCCCATTCCTCAAAACATTTTGTGGTTATTCCAAGTTTTATAATCCTTTAATATTATTGCAGTCTTTTTTTTTAACCGGTTCCCGACCACATACTGCCTTTTTACTGCGGCAGTGTGGACGTGTAAAAAGGTGGCGATCTGCGGGTGGGCGCTAGGGGGCGCAGAGGAGTGTGCCCGCAGCTCGGGCGGACCCGATGTCCACCGGCGAGCTGCGATGAGCAGCAACAGCCGATGTAAACACGGCGGTTCCCCGCTCTGTCAGTGCAGGCATTGGAGATCTACTGATCCCTGTCACTGGGATCAGTCAGATCTCCTATGCCCATGTTAGCCCAGCCCCCCCACAGTTAGAACACGCCCAGGGAACACAGTTAACCCCTAGCTCTCCCCTCCAGGTTAACCCCTTCATTGACAATGACATTTATACAGTAATCAGTGGACATTTAAATTTCCGATCGCTGTATAAATGTCATTGGTTCCGAAAAAGTGTCAAAAATATCTGACATATCCGCCCCAATATTGCAGTACCTCCAAAAATCGCAGATCACCGCCATTACTAGTAAAAAAAACCCCAGAAATGAATTCTCACCATCCGTAAACGCGGCAACTTTTGTGCAAACCAATCAGTAAAAGCCAATTGCAATTTTTTTTATCACAAATATGAGGAAGAATATAAATTGGCCAAAACCGATGAAAAAAAATCTTTTTTATATTTTTTTTTGGATTTGTATTTTAGCAAAAAGTAAGAAAAACTGTTTTTTTTTTTTTTTGCAAAATTGTCGCTCTTTTTTTGCTTATAGCGGGGATCAGAAATGATGCAGAGGTGATCACATACGGTGTACCACCAAAAGAAAGCTCTATTTGTGGGAAAAAAAGGACGCAAATTTTGTTTGGGTACAATGTCGCACGACCGCGCAATTGTCAGTTAAAGAGACGCAGTGCTGAATCACAAAAAGTGCTCTGGTCCTAACCTGGGAAATCCTTCCGGAGCTGAAGTGAAAGCTTCATTACTGAGATAATGTTGACCCCTTTATTCTGCATTTAGCCCTAATAAAAAGCTTTTTTACCTCTTCTCAATGTGTTATAGCTGGGATCCAAATGATTAGGATTCTTTATACAGTATGTGACAAAGGGCCAATTCTGTTTTACCCACATAAGTTTGTTTTGCTATATTAAATAAAAGTGTATGTAAAGGAACATTTTTTTTGCTTTAGTTATTTTCACTAGAGCAAGTGGTTAGGGAAAATCCTCCAGTGGGAATACCTGTCCCTATGATAACTTTCCAAAAAGGGAATTTGTTTACTTTGAAGAGATGTTCTCTGATTTCCTCTTACATTTGTAGCATAGGAAGTGAATGTAAATCTGAATCAGGAAATTGGAGATGAGAGATATTGGGCTGCACGCCCGAGGGTTTTTGAGATAAGGATGCTCCCCCTAGGGGCTTTCAGGCAGCATCCAAAATGCTCCGACACGTTTCGACCATGCAGTAAATCATGGTCTTCTTCAGGGAGTTCTTTTAATACTTTCTAGAAAACATTAAATAGCTTGAAATTTTCAAATCGTAAAATATATTTATATGTACAATCCATTGTGGTGCATGTATTTACCGCTACCTTATAGATGAATTATTATTTATTTATTGATTAAAAATTCATACATAGAATAAATATCTTTAAAAAGATATTTACGTAATTTATCATTTACACTAAATAAACTAATATCATAAGTCGATTGTAAACTCATTATAAAAACTATCATTATAATGAATTTATTTACATTAAATAAATTGGTATCATAAGTTGATTTAAATTTATCACAATGAATCCTATAGGTATGTAACACATATAATTTAATTAACTCACTGTGATACACGATCACAATGGAAAAGGGGCATAATATCTATATAATTCACTTTTTATTCCATCCTACCTTTTTAATTAGGTTTATCTACCTCTTTTAATCTTTCACTATCATTCAATCTTGATTCACATTAAAATCCATTACTTGAAATAAATATAATTTTTATATACAATACGCATCAGATAGAGATATTCATTGAATACAATTACCTTGAAATATAACTTAAGGGGAGGCACAAGCCGACATCCCTCACATCCTGTTTATATTGTTTACATTGTTCAATTTTAATTCTACTAAAAACATAAAACATGTTCATAAAAATTCCCTCTTTTGAAAATTCAACGATCTAGAAATATATATTGCAGGATCTGCCATTCTCTTTCCCCCTCCTCTGCACTGGATGGCGTCGAGTTTGTGACTCCTTGCAAGCCCCTGGGATCCTAATTGGGCCACTGGTGAGGCGGGGACAGCCTCTGGGACTCCTTGCTTACAGAAAAAATCTTTGGTCAACAGTCATTGATTCTCCAACCCCATAAGGAAGTGGTAAATATATGCACCACAATGCATTGTACATATAAATATATTTTACGATATGAACATTTGCAGCTATTTAACATGTTTTCTAGAAAGCATTAAAAGAACCCCCTGAAGAAGACCACAATTTACTCTATGGTCGAAACGCACCAGTGCATTCAAATGGCTGACCACTGTACTGTATAGTATATTGACCATGTTTTTGTCAAACAATTCATGTATTGTATTGTACAATGGAGAAAATGCATTCTTGACCAGAGCTCATGTTTTTATCCCCAATTATATATTTTACAACCTTTGAAAACATTTTTTGATATACATAAAAACTTTTAACAAAAGAAACTATTTTCTAATTAATTATTTTGGGTGAATGTAAATCTTACCAGCTGTGCAAAAACAGCAAAATATAAACTGATAAGGATGTTACCCTTCTCTAATCTATCTAACAATTATAACAAGTTTTGGGTCAACCTACACTTTAATATAGAGTGGACAAAACAAGTTGTTCGCCAAGCAGCATGCAACAGTATAACTTACTATTTTATAGTTGTATTTAAAAGATTATTAAACCTAACATTAAAATGTTAAATGTATTATTCTCTTAACATATAGTTTGCATATGCAATCATATTTCATGTACCTCAAAAGTATTTTATGGTCAACTCTGACAAAATGTGGCCTTGTACCTTCAAACATTTTCATTTTGATAATTACTCTAAAGTCAATGTAATTTATATTAGATCTTAAAGTTTAAAAATAATGCTATAATTTAACATAATACCATAGTGAAATATGTTTTCTTAACCTAAAATAACATTAGCATCAGATGGATAAACATCTACGTCTTCATCATTTGTATGCAGCACTGTTCAATATAATTAACCTTTATACACTGTCAAACATTAATGGAAATGCTGTAACTAGGAAATGTGTATCCATTTGTAGAAAAGTGAAGTCTATTATCTCTTACATCAGCTAAATGCAAATACAAGGTACCCCAAAAAGTAAATTGTCAGATGAAGAGTTTCACAGTTTTAAAGAGCAAATGAAGCAGATGAAAAAGGCTGGCAGAGGGAAAATAGCTAGTCAACAATGTTGCTGATGGTCTCCCTGGGGCTGATCTTTTCCCACTTTACTATGCCTTGTTCTGACGGGGGACTATGCGTGGAGACAGCCATCATGGTAGAGGTAGGTTTTTTTCCCTCATGTCACAGCCTCTAGCTCAAAGAACAATGAGCAGAATTAATCACTTGACCTCTGGAAGATTTACCCCCTTCATGACCAGGCCACTTTTTGCGATACTGCACTGTGTTATTTTAACTGACAATTGCATGGTCATGCAACACTGTACTGAAAATGTATGTCATTTTTTTCCCCACAAGTAGAGCTTTCTTTGGGTGGTATTTGAGCACTGCTGAATTTTTATTTTTTGCAAAAAAACAACAATTTTGAAAAAAAAAAACAATTATTTTTACTATCTGCTATAAAACATATCCAGTAAAAAAAAATCCTTAAATTTAGGTCAGCAAAACATGATCCAACTTTCTATAGCGGAGGAAAAAATTCTTTCCTGTTCCCCCGAGAGGCAATCGGATATTCCCTGGATCAACTTTACCTATAAATGTTAGTAGCCAGTTATATTATTTACATTAAGGAAAGAAGGAAAGAATCCAGGCTGACTTTAAAGCAATCTACTGTGATGGCAAGAACCACCTCTGGAGGGAGCCTATTCCAGATTTTCACAGCTCTTACTGTGAAGAAACCTTTCCGTATTTGGAGATGAAATCTTTTTTCCTCTAAACGTAAAGAGTGCCCCCTTGTCCTTTGTGATGACCTTAAATTGAATAACTCAACACCAAGTTCACTATATGGATCACTTATGTATTTGTACATGTTGATCATATCCCCCTTAATCTCCTCTTCTCAAGAGGTAATAAATTCAGTTCCTCTAATCTTTCCTCATAGTTGAGTTCCTCCATGCCTCTTATTAGTTTGGTTCTCTGAACTTTCTCCAGTTCCCCAGTATCCTTTTTGAGAACTGGTGCCCAAAACTGAACTGAATATTCCAGATGAGGTCTCACTAATGATTTGTACAGGGGCAAAATGATATCTCTCTCTCTGGAGTCCATACCTTTCTTAATACAAGAAAGATTTTGCTTGCTTTGGAAAGCGCAGCTTGGCATTGCATGCCATTATTAAGTTTATGATCTACCAAAACTCCTAGATCCTTCTCCACTATGGATTCCCCCAGTTGTACTCCCCCTAGTATGTATGATGCATGCATATTCTTAGCCCCCAAGTGCATAGCTTTACATTTATCTACATTAAACCTCATTTGCCACATAGTCGCCCAATCAAAGTGCTTTGAGGTTGGCTTGTAAGTTGGAGACATTCTGTAAGGACGTTATTCCATTGCATAGCTTGGTGTCATCTGCAAACACTGAAATGGTACTTTTAATCCCAGACCCTATATCATTTATAAATATATTGAAAAGTAAGGGTCCCAACACTGAACTTTGGGGTACACCACTGACAACTCTAGACCATTCAGAATAAGAATCATTAACCACTACTATCTGAATTCGGTCTTCTAGCCAGTTTTCTATCTATTTACAAACTGATCTTTCCAAGCCTGTAGATTTTACTTTACACATTAGCCTTTTGTGGGTAACTGTGTCAAGTGCTTTAGCAAAATCCAAGTATACTACGTCCACAGCCACCTCTCTGTCCAAGGTTTGATATACCTCCTCATAAAAAGAAATCAGGTGTGTTTGCCAACTTCTGTCTTTCATGAATCCATGCTGTCCTTTACTTAAAACATTTTTTTCCAACAAGAATTAATCTATGTGGTCTTTTATTAAACTCTCCAGTATCTTCCCAACTATAGAAGTTAAACTAACAGGTCTATAGTTACTTGGTAAAGACGTTGATCCCTTTTTAAATATGGGCACCACATTGGCCCTATGCCAATCCAGTGGTACTATTCCAGTCATTAAGGAGTCCCTAAAAATGAGATATAATGGCTTTGCAATGACCAAGCTCAATTCTTTTAGGATCTGTGGGTGGATGCCATCTGGTCCAGGTGCTTTATCTACCTTTATTCTGTCTAAATACTTCTGGACCATTTCACTTTTGAGCCATTGTGGATCATTTGGGGCTGTGTCACTACCACCCACATTATGGAAATGAGCTCCCCCATGCTCCTTTGTATACATAGAGCTGAAGAAAGTATTTCATAAGTTTGCCTTCTCTTTGTCCCCAGTCACCCACTCTAGATTATTTTGTAAGGGGCCTACATGCTCCGACCTAACCTTTTTACTATTAATATATTTGAAGAATTTTTTGGGGTTTGTCCTACTATCTTTTGCAATCTGTCGTTCATTTTGAATTTTTGTGTCCTTGATTTCCTTTTTACATATTCTGTTATATTCTTTGTAACATTTAAAAGATGATAGTGATCCCAATAAGAGTATATTGATTGGTTTACACAAATGTTACAGCGTCTACAAACTATGGTATATATTTATGTTTTTTTTATACTAGTAATGACAGCGATCAGCAACTTATAGCAGGACTGTGATACTGCAGAGGATATTATGGCACTAACTGACACTTTTGACACTTTGCCGGAACCAGTGATACTAATAAAGTTATCAGTGCTAAAAATATGCACTGTCACTTTATTAATGACACTGGCTGGGGGGGTTAAACATCTAGGGTGATCAAAGGGTTAACTGTGTGCCTAGCCAGCATTTTTGTATACTGTATGTGCTGCTTTTACTAGGGGAAGAGAAGGATTTTAGTCCCTGCTTTGCAGGAACAAAAAATCCATTCCTTTCCCCCTGTCAGAACGGAACTCTGCCTTGTTTACATATGCAGAGCTCCATTCTGAGTCTCTTCCAAACGATCGGCAGGTGCTGGCAGAGATCAGGTGCCTGGCACCCAGAGATCAGCTTCTGCTGTGAATAGTCACAGCAGAAGCAGCCCACTGGCAGTGCGCGTGTGCTCCTTGCAAGATGGAAGTGAAGGATCATGTATATATACATGATCCAATGCAGAGCTGCGTCCCTGTAGCAGTAAAACTGCTATAGGGCAGTCCCACGTGGTTAATAACTTCACCAGGTCTTCCATTCAATCTCCTAAGACTAGCAGTCTATGTTAGCAATACCTTAGATCTTAAGCTGCAGATATACAGCTAACATTTCTAGACTTTACCTATAACATAGAAAACCTTCACTCTTTGCACCAGTAGGGAAATGCTAGAACCTCTGTCAGCTTGTTACTGTTTTCTGAATCCCTATTGCAGGTTTTGCCTCACTTCGGATCTGCTAAATCCATGGATAAAAAGTGAAGGATATCTTCTTAATGGAGCCCTGGATATCAGTAAGGCTTCACAAACATGAATCATTAGGGGTATGCAATGTAAAATTCCAGGAAGTCTGAATGCTGCATACAGCTGCCTATAGACTTCAATGCCTGTGCGCTGCTGTATGTGGATACATGCCTGTACTCACATATACCCATGTAAAGTACATGAATGTACAGTATCTCACAAATGTGAGTACACCGCTCAAATTTTTGTGCATATTTTATTATCTCTTTTCATGTGACAACACTGAAGAAATTACACTTTGCTACAATGTAAAGTAGTGAGTGTACAGCTTGTATAACAGTGTAAATTTGCTGTCCCCTCAAAATAACTCAACACACAGCCATTAACTTCTAACCCGCTGTCAACGAAAGTCAGTACACCCCTAAGTGAAAATGTCCAAATTAGGCCCAAAGTGTCAATATTTTGTGTGGCCACCATTGTTTTCCAGCACTGCCTTAACCCTCTTGGGCATGGAGTTCACCAGTGCTTCACAGGTTGCCACTGGAGTCCTCTTCCACTCCTCCATGATGACATCATGGAGCTGGTGGATGTTAGAGACCTTGCGCTCCTCCACCTTTCATTTAAGGATGCCCCACAGATGCTCAATAGAGTTTATGTCTGGAGACAACCTTTACCCTCAGCTTCTTTAGCGAGCAGTGGTCATCTTGGAGGTGTGTTTGGAGTCGGTATCATGTTGGAATATTGCCCTGTGACCCAGTCTCCGAAGGGGACAGGATTGCATTATTTTTGTGACAAAATTCAGTCCCCCTTACTTTGTACATGGTTTCTCTGTCCCTACTCTTTGTGTGAACTTCCTGTATGCTCACCCCAGCAGCAGCTTACATCACAGTGACTACAGCAGAATGAGATGCACTGCCATGGCTGCATGTAGTGTAACTCAGAAGTGAAATGAGAGGGTTACAACACTGCAGTTGAACTGTGTTGTCTTGCTAGGACAGGTAGCACTTGTGGATACTTTGCTGTTATGATTTAGCTGAAAGCAGGACATATTAATAAAGATGAATGTTTTTTTTTTTTTACCAGGCAATGGGCCAGAGATACGAGTTTGGACTGATGAGGGATTCAGTCTAAACTGTGGCTCTTTAGCATTTGGATGAACTAATTAGGGTGTTCATCCACCCAGCAATCTGATCCTCTGGCTACAGCAGGAAGTCATACTTTTAGCAACAGTATGCAGTAGTAGTAACTGGTGCTAACTATAACAGCTTCTGGTTCAGGGCCCTGGTTGCTAGGAAGCTAACTGTCATATGCAGTCAAGCATTCAGTGACACATCAGCAGCCCCATTTATCTGCCGGCTAAGGACTTATTAGTTGCAGCTGGGAGTACAACTGGAGTGGACATGTTGGTGGTGATGCTGGCTGACATCCTTGGCTGAATATGACCATATTTGGCTGATAACATCAGCCAGCATCCACACCCATTTGTGTACATACAAGCTGCCGCTCCCAGGGATCTGTCAGTTGCAGCCAGAAGCTGACATATCAGACCCTGATGAAGATTATACATTTTTGGGGCCCTCCTGCTAATTGAAGTTTATGGCATCCCCAATCATGGTATTTGGAGGATTTTTTAATGTTTCATTTTAAGCATTATTAAATTAGCTGCTCCCTACTGAACAGACTCGTTTAAACATTTATTTTTTGCATTGATACATGTCTCTCAGAATAGTGCCCAACTCATCATGCCCTTTGTTTGACAATACCTTGCCTATTAGCCTTGAGAATGGCCAGACGTGATTTTGCAGGTTTGATTTCCATTCACTTCGATGGGGTTTTAATTAACATTCGAACTTAGGAGCAGTTTGGCAAAAGTCCTTTAAACCGAACCAAGGTATGTTGTCATACTTTTGACAATAAAGGAACATGTGCAATGGCATATTTGATTTAAGTATTTTAGTTTGATTACAGTTTAACTAACAAAATATTTTGTTCACACAGTGCTGTATCTTCATCAACATTTTAGGGAGGCTAAACAATGTCATCACAAATGCAAAGTGTTTCAAATGTGGACACATCTCACGCTGCCTTTTATTCACAAATCCTGGTACAAAATCAAACTGGCCAAGTTTGCCTCAATTTCTGACTTGAGTGAACTTCACTCATTCCTATTAACAATTTTGTTTTAATATCTTAAGAAGGAATCATTATTAATATGCTAAAATAGCTGAGGTCCAAATCTATATTCCACAAATAATTTGCCTTCTGTGGCCAGAAGTAAAAGATAGGAAATCTGGGAACCATGCTGTACTTGAGTTTGCCCACACAGTTATAACAAGTATACATATAGTATATGATAATAACAAGAATGTGAATCCAATATGCAGTATTTTTTTTTTTTTTTATGAAAGCATTTGGTATGTTCTATAGCACGTTTGGTTTAAAAAAAAGTGCTTAGCAGAGATCTTCTTTGGATAAAAAACCTCACAGCAGTACTGGTAGCACCTTTGAAGCTAAACAATTAGTTACCTTGACAGTAACAAAATACTGTCCTTCCCATTTCAGAATATGAACATAAAGAATAGGTGATTCCCACCTGTTTTCTAAGCCTTGAGCTATTGTTTGGAACAATGGTAAATCCTTGTACTGGAATCATAGCATTTTTTCACACACAACAAACTTGCAAAGGCTTATGCTCTCTGCATCTCTACCACTGACTGATTGCCATTTTTTATCAAGGTACACAAAAACATCCTACTATTCTATTCATTAGGAGTCACAGCTTGAAAACTCTCTATCAGCTGACGATACCACATTATTCATTGTGAAAGACAATGGTCTGCTGATTTTATTTACCGTGCT
>BLSH010365507.1:1255809-1290858 GCA_018402905.1 Glandirana rugosa
AAACGCTAAGCCGCGACGCAGTGAAATTGACTGTTAACGCGCCAGCACGCTACAACATGGGTTTGCTTTAAACGCAGGAAAAAAAGGGTGTTTGTCTCGAAAGAAAACCACCATAAACTAGTGGCGAACCAAAAGAAAGCTCTGTTTGTGGGAAAAAAAGGACGCAAATTTCGTTTGGGTACAACATCGCACGACCGCGCAATTGTCAGTTAAAGTGACGCAGCGCCGAATCGCAAAAGGGCTCCGGTCCTAAAGCTGGAAATCCTTCCGGGGCTGCAGTGGTTAAGGGAAAGATTATTGTTCTAAAATCATCTCCAAGTTGTATAGGGGAAGTTTCTTCCAGCCGCAAAGAGCCATATTATTGTTCTAAAATCATCTCCAAGTTCTATAGGCAAAGTGTATTCTAGCCGCATAGAGCCATATTATTGTTATAAAATCATCTCCAAGTTCTATAGGCAAAGTGTATTCTAGCCGCATATAAGCCATATTATTGTTATAAAATCATCTCCAATACAAATTTGGACAGTCTATTGGGCTCCCATTGTATAAAGACTGTGTGGTCCATTCCCGGAGGGAAATTGAAGTGGCCTCGGAAAGCTTGGTCGACAATGGGTATTAAAGCATTGCACCTACATGAATCATGACTATTTGGTTGGAATGAACCTACTTGGTCAATGTCATCATCCAGCATCCCCAGACAGTTTGTTGTTATTAAGCAGCTAGAAGAGGAAAGGGCAGCATGGTCATCGTGGTGTGACATCATGGCTTCGCTCATCCTGATTGATGACGGAATCTACATTGCTGGATCACAGATTTGACATTGGACTTACATTGTGTAACTTTTGTTCTTTACTTTTTAATTTTTTTGTGAATGAGCAACAAGGAGTATTATAATGTACCCCATACTCATTCATGTAGTGGGAAGGGCTGGATATCTGGGGGCTCCTTATTTTAAAGGGAATTTTAATGGAAATATCCTTTTTTTTAAAAAAAAAAAAAAAAAAAATTCAGCCATGCACAAGTCTAATCCACAACTCTGCCCCCAGCTACATCACTAACACCTAGTCTCAAAATACCAACCAAGCCGCTCTCTTCGGTCTTCCCAAGACCTCCTGCTCTCTAGCTCCCTAGTCACCTCCTCCCATGCTCGCCTCCAGAATTTATTCAGAGCTTCTCCCATCCTTTGGAACTCCCTACTCCAATCTGTCAGACTGTACCTAAATCTATCCATCTTTAGACGCTCCCTGAAAACCCTTCTCTTTAAAAAAGCCTAGCCTGTTTCTAACTAATACACTGCTTTACTTTCTCCATCAGCTCCTCCCCCACAGGTATTACCTTTTGTATCGATTGACCCTCCCTCTTAGATTGTAAGCTCTAACGAGCAGGGCCCTCTGATTCCTCTTGTACCAAATTGTAATGTAACTGTAATGTCTGTCTTCATTTTGTTAAGCGCTGCGCAAACTGTTGGCGCTATATAAATCCTGTATAATAATAAGTAAAATAATTACATAGGGTAGAATTGGATCAGAACTTCTGACTAATCCCATTTTACATGAGAGATTTGTAATGTAATTACCTACATACCAGATGTTTTAAAAAGTAACACAGCCATGCGGGGCACCACAGGTATACTTTAAAGTGTCAATACTGTACATGACAGATTTAAAGGCTAGGAGTTAAAGGTATTTGGCAGATTACATTTTGTGTGCCTCCTGATGAAAAAAATAATAATTTTAACCCTTTCTTCTAGCAATTATTTAAAGTGATTGTACACCCAGCATAAACCCAGCATACTAGCTCATTTTGAAATACTTACCACAGAATGAAGATCCGACAAGGCTGCTCGGTCCCCACTGAGGGAGCTGACATGTTCCCTTGGGGGTTCCTTCCCGGTTCGCTGTTCCAGCGCTGTGAGTGGCCGGAGCCGTGGGATGACCCACATGCCCGCGGGAGCCCTTTCTTCCGGCAAGGTCAGGCAGGATAAGGCCTTCGTCCGAACTTCACTACGCATGAGCCGCTGATGTCAGCGGCTGCATTCAAGGTGAATATCTCCTAAACCATGCAGTTTAGGAGATATTCATTTTACCTACAGGTAAGCCTTATTATAGGCTTAACTGTAGGTAAAAATCACCTACAGGGGGATACAACCACTTTAATAGTATACACCTACTGCAGTGCATGCAAAGTGCAGTCTACAACCAGGTTCCATTCCCAGCATTTGAATGTTGGGAACATGGCCAATCAATGCCAGAGGAATAAAGAAGAGGCAGAGAAGATGTCAGCATGGACCGAGCAAGGACATCAGTCCATCCAGATTGAACTGAATGAACTGGTGTCTTTATTCAATCTTACCAACAATGTAACTATCTAGGAATGGTTTGTAATCGAGGAGGGGAGCAACCAGGCTGCTCATCCTTGCATATTTTAGAAACAACGGTGTGACTAATGTTCCTTTTTAACATCATTTGTTAATGTAGGTGCATGCTTAACAGTTTATGAAGCAATCTTACTGCTGTTGATATGTCCCCACATTTTTGTGGAAGCTTTTTCTTTTTTTCTGCTATCTCTGACACTTCCAGATGTGCTGGAGGCTTCCTGAGCCCAACAACTGAAGTTGCCTCCACCCCCAGCCCTGATTTTACCAACTGTCAGGATGTTGCAGAATCTGAAAAAAACAATGGGGGGAATTACCAAAACTCCTTGCACCATTATAATCATGTAATAATATGCCATTAATAATGTATGCCACAATAACAAAGCGGATCTATCTATCAGGTCTATCTACATCATCCATGCCATTTTCTATTTCAGAATCAAATAGAAACTAGTGCAGGGTTTGTGCCTAATTGACAAAGGGATTGCAGCAGTTTTCAATATAAAAAATGTCCACAGTTGCCCTTCAGATTGTACCCAGCTTATGGAATATGAAGTATCTGCTGGTAACCTCTCTGCACTGAACATGGCATGGGCAGAGCCTGCATATAGGCAGGTACTAATGAGCCTAATACCATATGAATCCTAATCAAACATTTCAACTAAATGTGCACTGATTTGTGAGATGTGTTGGAACTGCATATTATACAGTATTTTGCATAAATACATTAAACACAATTATACCACATTTCCACATACCATATTTAATTAATACAAATTTGCCTCTGCTTTAGGAATGCCCAAACTTTATAAAGTAAATGCATTAATAAAATTTCCATTCTGCCTGAACGCAAGTACCTGTTCTCACTTTATGTCAAAAGGCATTTATATGTTTAGAAGTTAAGCCTGGAAGGCTGAAAGCCCGTTGGCATAGCTAAAGGCAAACTTCCAACTTGCAGAGTAAAATGTAATGTAATGTATGAGTATACATTACGAAAGGCTTTTAAGTAGTGCATACATTATATATTAGATGCCACCATTCACTATGTTGTAGAATAGCATTTCATTAAAGAGGACAATCCTGTCCGTTACATGAAAACAAACAGGTGTAGACTAGGAGTGTATAAGAAGAAATCTCCACTAGTAATAAAAAAAGGAGGTTAGCTATTACTTGAATCTAAAAGCATAATTTCATCTCATTTTGTTTATAGGTGAAAGAAAAGTCACTTGTACCGAGAGCAATAACAAACACTGTCTGATGTCTACCTTTCTACTAAAAAAATGGGAAAGATTTATCATCATACCCTGACTTCTGACTGCCTTAACAGAGGATTCCATAATCCTTTCCCAGCTTGTCCAAAACAAAATAAAGGTTTTTGGTGCTATTCGGCTTTAAAATAGAATGGCACCAGTTGCTATTGCTTCAGACCAGTAAAGCAAAACAAAACAAAAAAACCAAAGCTGGCTAATGTGAAAAGGGCTGGTTCACACCAGATGCATTCCAGCGAGTTTTTATTCTGCATCAAAAATGCATGGACAGCGTTTAACAAGGATTCCAATGGCTCTAATTCACACAAGTATAATGCTGTCAACAAAAGTAGAACATTTTTCTGTTTGGACCGTAGAGCTGCGCGATTCTGACCAAAATGAGAATCACAATTTTTTTGCTTAGAATAAAGATCACAATTCTCTCACGATTCGACGTAACATCTTACATATACAAACAAATTGGGCTAACAGCACTGTTTATTCTCTTGGGTCTCTGCTAAAATATATATACACTTTAAACTGATCACCACAGTTGAAACGCCCACCTTCTCTGCTCAGCGCCCAGAGATGCACAACCCACATGTAGTACAGAGCTGCTGCTAAACATACAATAAAATGAAAACACTCAAATACATATAGTTCAAAGTATTTGTAGCAGCGCTGAAACGTCCCCAATGTTCATAGTGCAACGTGATGAGTCCTTCAGGTTTTTAGCCACAAGTGATATACAATTTCAAGTGTGCACCTTCCAAAAATATATATATAATGTTTGGGGGTTCTAAGTCATTTCTAGCAGAAAACACTGGATTTTTACTTGTAAGCAACAAATGTCAGAAAAGATTTAGTCTTTAAATGGTTAAAGTAAGCTCTTCTATACACATATTTTTACTTATTTTATCAACAATGACCTCAGAATAGGCAGTCTGCCCAGATAGGAGAGACTCAAGTCACTCCGACTTAGAAAAAGATTTCTGGGGAGACTTCAGGCGACTTGCATTGACTTCTATTACAGTCAAGTCGCCCTGAGTCGCCCCGCAAGTCGGACTCCATTAACTGCACTGAAAATCATGGTAATGTGTGATGGAGATCGCGGGGGGGGGGGTGAATCGAGATCACAATTTTAATACGATTAACCGTGCAGCTCTAATGGATCGCATCTGTATTGCAGCAAAATGTATAATAAATACACTGCAATGCATCAAACACACATCAAACATTCAATGGAACACAGATGTCCTTAATTGAGATGCAGAAAAAAGGGTAAAAACGCACTGGAATGCATCAAAAATGCATAAAAAAAGGAACTGGAATGCATAAAAAATGTGCATGCAGGAACGCATCTGGAACACAAAATTGTGGTGGCATAGTCAGGTTGAAAAAAGACACAAGTTCATCTAGTTTAACCAATAATAGTAGTAGTGTGAATTGACCCTTAGAATGTGGAATAAATATTGTTTTCTTCCTGTTGAGTAACTCCCTCAAAAGAACACTGCATGCAGACTTCTTGTAGTTCCCGGTAGCCTGAAAAGCCTCATTCACACAAATCTTCTGTATCTGTTTTATTTAAACACAAGAAAATTTGATCTGGGAAGGGTAAACAAAGGTTATACTTCCTAAATCAATATCTCGTGTATTTAAATGTAGGTACATTTACATGCTTTTACACGCATTCAGAAGCATTCATAGTTTCTAATCTGCCCCTGGATCCACAGATTTCTATTTTTTCTATACTGAGCTAAATTGGATTCACCTAAATGCAAGTAAATGCACTGTGTATTTAAAATCATCACATGCATTTATAAATGTTTAGAAATATCCTATAAATGCATAAAAATGCACATAATTGCATGCCCTTGTGAACGGGGTTTAATAAAGTGAAATAATAGATTGAGGTAAAGCTTACCATAGAAACTAGAGGTCATATGTGACAGGGTTACAAAGAAAAGTGCATTAGGTGGGTTTTACTGATGGAGCACAGGTGTGGGAGGCATGCTGCAAACACCTCTGGTGTCAGCTTATAAGACCCCATTGTCACTTACAAATGGGTCATTTGAAAAAAGTTACCGGGGGGGTGGGGGTTACCTGTGATCAGCTTTAAGCCCCGTACACACGATCAAAGAATTGGACGAAAAATACTGCTTTCAAAGTGATCATACAATAATTGGATCGCTAGTACAGAGCTTGCGTGAGCCGATCATGACAGTTCATCCAATATTATCCATACAGACATGATCGGACATGCAGAAAAAAATTACTCGTATGATGCCCGATTGTACAGTTTTCGTTTAATCTGTACAGTTGCCATTCAAGAATGCAATACAAATACACTACAACACATCACATCCGATTTTTTATTCTGACGTACGAGAATTTTCGTGACTTAAGTAAACTCTTCCGATTCGATCTGAGATTAGCATGCAAAAAAAAAAAAAAAAGAACGATCATTCGGCCGATAATCTCATCATGTCTACCGGGCATTAGGAATAGGACATGTTGAAAGTAGGAGACTAGCAGCTCCTGAAGCTATTCCTGACAGCTCGCATATAATTGTTCATGGAGGTGAAATAAATAGTGATTAAACCGAAAACAATTATTATTGGATTGGATACTGTCAACTAATGTCTAAGGGGACCCTTACTTACAATTCACGATCTAATGAAGTTTTTAATGTTTTATATAGTATATAAATATGATTTAAATACATTTCAAAGTGGAATGTAATAAATTATTTTTGATACATAAATTTGAGAATATTTAATTATATAAAACATGTTAAAACAATATAATGAGCAGAATAAACCCATAACTTTGTTAAAAGTGTCTTTTTCTTAAAGAAGTATAGGCAGAAACTTTTCTGGCCTTCCAAAAAATACTAGTTTCCTCATCTTCCTAGGCTTCAATACTATCTCAGTCACTAATCAGTATCAGGCACGTAGATTAGAAAGTCAAGAATGCCTGATCTTGGTATTTATTCCACATTAGTGAAGCAGAAATTATTGAAGCTATTAGATTAGTATGACAGCCATACAGCTAGAATTTTCAGAAGCAGAGTTTAGCAATTTGGCAAAGGTGTGCCCTTTGATCTGCATATGACATCAGTTAAAGAAACCTTACATTTTTTTAAATAATAATATATTTTTTTCATTTTGTCATTCACTTTGTTACCGTATTTTATTACTCTCTCATAAAAAAGTTGCACAATAAAAATTAAAAAAAAACTTTTTTATGCAAATAATTTTGCCATGCTTTACACCACAAACCACCAACATCATTTTAGTCTTAATTTGTCAAACAGGGCAAAATATAGAAGAAATGTATACTTTTTATTTATATTAAACTTTTTTTTTTAAATTTAACGGCAGTCAAGATAGAAAAATAAATTATTTCTTTAATGTTTATAATGTATTTTTGACCATTGATTACTTTATAAATAAAAAAAAAATTCAAGCCAATATTGCCTAGTATACCCCCACAAAAAAAGTATGTATGTGCGGTAATACTTTGTTATTTTAAGTAACAATGTTATCTTAAAAAGGAGTCCCCCCCCCCCAAAAAAAGGCACAAATACTGTTGCTCCTGACTCTTAATTTAACAACACTTATGTCTAGTACACACGGGCCGAATGTTGAGAGACATCAGCCAGTTCAATAAAAACAGCCAACCGGCTCCTGATCAGTGCTCTCATGGCTGAGAGCACTGCTCGGGGTATTCTGGCAGAAGGGTGGGCTGTCCCCCTGTCAGAATACAAAAGCTCAGAGGTGGGAGATTTCTGTACTAACGGTGGATCGTTAGTAGAAAGAAAAAGTATTACTGTGTACCAGGCTTTACCTGCCTGAGCATCCAGCGTTGTCCTCACCTGGGCCGATTCTTCATTTGGTTTTGAGTCCAGATGACAGCATCTTAACTAAGAGAAACCATCAGTGAAGCCTTGGGACTTCACAGTCGGCTTCCTACTTTGCATGCACAAGCCGCATTGCTCTTTGTGAATGGTCTGGCAGTCTTCTGGGGCCTGTGATGTGTCCCAAAAGTCGCAGGGGGAGGAGGGGGCCAAACTTCCACTCAAATGTCAAAAACAGGTACCCGCAACCTCCCTTCAAAAAAAGGAGGCAAATGGGAAGGGGGGGAGTGGAGCTTCCCCTAACAACAACAAATAAACCAACCCATAGTGGAAATTAAAAATTGTTCCAGTCCAGAGGGGATATAAAGGTAAACAGCGGTTAACAAAATGCCTGAAATAAGTACTGGGTATGATGTCACATAAAAATCAATCAGCCAAAAAAATGTTTTTTTAATTATTCTATATTTAGCCTACTGTTCTCTATCTTGTCTGCCTATCCACCTTTCAGCTGCATTACAATATATAGTGTGGGGAATTAGCTTGTGGTGATCATCTTTCATGAGGAAAATAGTCAGCGTGCAGGCAACATTCTTTCAAATCTGTTGGCTTGCCAGGTTTATTGGTAAAAGGTTTGCAGGTTAAAAACAAACAAAACAGAAAATAAGTCCTTGCCATCTGGCGCTAAACTAAACAGTATAGTTTCCTCACTATACGGTGTGGGGCTGGCCCCCGACACCTTCAACACATAAGCCAAAATGCAAACCTTGTCTTTTAAAGTCCAAACAGACACAGAGCTCCTTCAGGTCCTTCTCTGAGTTCCAGGTCAGAGCTAGAGGGTGTTCTCTTCCTGGTTATTTAAGCCACCTGCTTGTGGACGCTAGTGGACCACAAACTCCAGACCAGAACCAGCCCTGCCACTGTGGCTGGTAAAATCCAGACGGGACTCTGTTCAATCCATTCCAATGGAACGCATACGAGGTGACAGGTAGCATCCGACTACCACTTTGCCTTGCATACCGTCACAATAGTTAATACTGACTGAATTAATATACATTGTTTGGGGATATGTATAGGCTTTTTTTTTTCATTTAAATCAAGTCTGTCATAATTTCTAAATGTTTATAGCAATTCCACCATGATTTGCAGGAAAATTATCTTCTGCACCCTCACATTATGGACTCATCTCAAATTTCAGAGATAAGCCCACTTGCTTTCCTGCAAAAAGATTGCTCTTATTGAACAGTGGAACAGCATGCTGACCACACAGATACAAGGGCAAAATAAGCCACAACATTTGGGTAAAATAGCCCGTTGATCTCTTAACGAGCAGCTGCAATCAGCATTTTATGAAATATAGCTGTAAGGCCTCATGCACACAGGACATTTTTACAGCTGCTGTTAGGGGCATTTGACTTTTTTTTAACTGCCTCTAAAAGCCCCTCCATGTTAGTCTGTGTGCCCATGCACACATAAATTGTCAGAGGCGTTTGGAGGCATAAGCCTTTAGGGGCAGTAGAAAAAACAACAGACTGAGCTTCCAGGAGCTGTAAAAATTAGCTGTAAAAAACAGAAAATGCCAAAAAAATGCCGCTAAACGCTGCTATAAACTTTAGCTTTTGATGTTTATAGGCGTTTTTACATTATATAGAGTGTTTATAATGTAAAAACATCAAAAAATGCGAACGTGGCTAAACGCTAATGGCAAAACGCAGCAAAATGCCATGTTTTTAGTGCTGCTGTAGTGCTGACATTTTTAAAACTTCCTGTGTGCATGATGTCTAAGAGTTCTTCAGCTGTAAACACACTCTAGAAAAATCGGCGTAACAACAAATAAGGTAACCCACAACAACCAACCATATTTCAACATTGAAGTTGTTTGAATTTTGTCAACTAAAGTCTGTACGTCACTGAACATCATAAATGGTCTTTATTACATAAGCCAAATATCTGCTCATTTAAAGTTCATTTTCGTTTTACAAATGTTTCCCATTTAATATAACCATCATGGTAAAATACTTAATATATAACATCCTTGTAACTTTTCATAAGGTAAATAATCTGGATCTTACCTGAACCAAGTTCCATCCTTTTAGGGATTCGGCAATTATAGAGGTTACTGAGGGGCAAACTCCACCAAAAACCATCAAATGATTAGGTCCGTACTTGATAGCATCATAAAACGATTTTAGTCCCCTTGCGTTGTCACACTAAGGAAAAAAACATAAGAAACAAATAAAAAAATCTGACAATGTAAGCCTTTGATAGCACAGTTTAAGTATGCTAGTTGTGAAACATGCAATGTACTGCAGACTAGACATTTTTGATTTCATGTTTGCCTCTGCATAGATAACCTATATTGCAACCTACTGTTTCAGAGGACATTAACCTAAAAAATAAGGTATTGTTGACTTTCAACCACCATCACATAACAGAATATTAAAGATTTTTTTTTCAATAACTTCCTCTAGATTATACATTTTATTTTGTTAACAGGTAAAGTGCAACTATACTACTGATAAAGTTATAATAAAAGAAAAGTTAAGTGGCTCACAATGATTCTATGTATTCCTTGTGTTGGATTGTCCTGCTCCACGCAGGAAGCCCCTTGAAAGGCCAAGCATAGCTCCCACAGCACTGTTTACATGCATTGGTAATAGAGAAGTGGTAGAAGGGTAGAACAGCAGCATTGTTCTTTCCCAATACATGCTTTTACATGAGTTAACTGTAAATCCAGATCCTGTCTCTGGAAAAAGTATTTGTACCTTGTGTGATACTTTGTATGCTTAAACCTTCTTACCAATAAAATTTCTATGGATAAAAGAAGGGTAGAACAGTACTGTACATTAGGAAAGGAGGGGTCTGTCTGATACCTTCACCTTACTGCTGTTTTGTTGGTAAATTGGGTGTTTACAGGGAAGAACCAGAAAAGATTAACAAAAAAAAGTGTTATGCCATCCTTAACCGCTTCTATCAGTTATACATTTTATAGTTTCACTATCAGGTGACTATGGTTATCTATCAAAAATGTCATAAAATTGGATTTGTAGCTCTAACCACTCCATACCAGTCATAATGTAAGGTAGTTCAAAAAGAGAGGAAGTTGAAAATAAAATAAGGCCAACTACTTCCCAACAGATGTCTTTACAACATTTTTTTAACATATTTCTAAAAAAGTTTGTGAAAACACATAACAAACAGTACCTGGCGAGTTAAAAAACAAACGCACATCATGTCCCCCAAACATATAAATATTCATCATATTTAAAAAAATAGCTCAAAAACAAATCATATCTATATCAGCATCATGATATGGTGATAAGTAGGCTGCTAAGCAATAAATATATGTCTTCAAATCTGCCTAGCAAATACAGGGGCTTTGCTGTAATTATTAATGGATTTTGCAACAAAAATATGAAGAAAGCCCTTGGTGGGTAGCCACATCATTCACCCAGTTCTTCTGTATATGTGCTTGGGTGCACTAAATTAATATAACAATAATATGAACAAAACCCTTGGCTGGAACCAGCATCATTTACCCACTGCTGTCTTATGTGCTTGCTTATGACGTTTCTGTTTATATAATGGGCCTTGCCAGGTGGGTTTGTTTGGAGTAGACTTTGGAGAGATATTTTTGGATTGTACTTAGGTCCTGGTGATTCAGAGAAGATCTGGCATGCAGCACATTTACTACCATGCAGCATATACAGTATTTGTTTTAAGAAATGTATGGCATATCCACATGGAGCTGAGTAAAGAAGCTGTGGGGGACTTTGCTTTGTGGTGATATATGCTAACCATATGAGATGTTTGATGGAAACTCCCCCAAACATGGTGTAAGATGTATATGATAGGTGCCACAGTTGATAATTGCTCTGCAGGTCCTGATGTGGATGTTTGAACCATCCTAATAAAAATTGCAAGTTCAATATATGGAACTCTGGCACTTCTTATACAGCACTGGTGAATATTAACACCTGAGATGACTACATATATATATATATATATATATATATATATATATACAGTATTTCACAAAAGTGAGTACACCCCTCACATTTTTGTAAACATGTTATTATATCTTTTCATGTGACAACACTGAAGAAATGACACTTTGCTACAATGTAAAGTAGTGTGTGTGTACAGCTTGTATAACAGTGTAAATTTGCTGTCCCCTCAAAATAACTCAACACACAGCCATTAATGTGTAAACCGCTGGCAACAAAAGTGAGTACACCCATAAGTGAAAATGTCCAAATTGCGCCCAATTAGCCATTTTTCCTCCACTGTGTCATGTGACTCATTAGTGTTACAAGGTCTCGGGTGTGAATGGGGAACAGGTGTGTTAAATTTGGTGTTATCGCTCTCACTCGCTCATACTGGTCACTGGAAGTTCAACATGGCACCTCATGGCAAAGAACTATCTGAGGATCTGAAAAAAAGAATTGTTGCTCTACATAAAGATGGCCTAGGCTGTAAGAAGTTTGCCAAGACCCTGAACTGCAGCATGTTGGCCAAGATCATGTGTTGTCACATGAAAAGATATAATAAAATATTTACAAACATGGGAGGGGTGTACTCACTTTTGTGAGTTACTGTATATATATATATATATATATATATATACAGGGCCAGCGCCAGCATAAGGCAGCCCAGGCAGCCACCTGGGGGCGCCAGGAGAGGGGGGGCACTAAAGCCAGGACTTCTCTTAAGAAATATTTATGCTGGCGCTGCCCCCGCTCGCACCCGTTTTCCTCTCACGGCACAGCAGTGATAGGCAGCACAGCCCGGGGCACTGTGACTTCAGAGCTGTCTCCACACACCTTTAGATCCACTCTCCACACCCCTTCTCCTCCTCATTCTGTCACAGTCAGTTGCGGGAGACAAAGGATGTTCGTTTCTCCCCCTCCAGCCTTTGCTGTAAACAATCCCCTGCCACCGAGTCCCACCCCCAGTCCAGCGCAGAGCACACAAACAATCGCCGCTGGGCTGGAGGGGATTCAGATGAGAAGGAGCCCGGGAGAGCAGGGGGAGGGGCCGAGTGAGAGCAGGGGGCGGAGCCAGCCAGAACAGGACGCAACTGGAATGGCAGAGATGAAGATCCTCGGGGGAAGGTAGGAGGACATGGGTTACATCCCTTTCTATGTGTGACTTTGTGTGCTTTTATTATATACAGCCTGCTGCATGTAGGGTGAACACATGTGGGATAGAGCAGGGTTTCTCAACCCTGTCCTCAAGTACCCCCAACAGGCCATGTTTTAGGAATTTCTCTTGGATAAAAGAGCTGTCCAAAATACCAAGCCATTGACTCTGATTTAAAGCACCTGTGCAAGTTAAAGGAAAACCTGAAAACATGGCCTGTTGGGGGTACTTGAGGACAGGGTTGAGAACCACTGGGATAGAGGACAGAGGAGGAGACACAGAGCAAGGGGAAAAGAGAGATGGGGACAGAAGGAGACATGGGGGGGAGGCAGTTAGAGAAGCTATATGGAGATGGGGATAGAACAGAAGACACGGGTGGCTCTGCTTTGCCCAGTGGGGGATCTGTGAGTTGATCTCAGCTTAGCCGGGTGGGATGGAGCCAGCTAGGCTGTATGGGCGGTCAGATGTCAGACTTTGCTGTCCGTTTACACCTGACTGTGATCTGATCAGATCCGCCCAGACAGGGGAACAGATCTCCTTCCGCCCGGGTTCACATATGTGCAATCTCAGAGGCCGCATGCGATTCGCACACGCACCACAGGTGCCAAACACATGCGATCTCTGAGCAATGGAAGTTCAGCCATACAGTTGTACAGTGCAGAGACCTTTTTTTCTCACAGTCGCATCCAATTCCTGTATGAATCCACAGTTCGCACTGCGATCTGTGAACAATTCTGGGGGTGTCATTAACTTTGTAATGACACCCGCAGCAGTTCACAGAAAGCAGTGTGAACTGCCTGTGGGAAGAATGCGATGCGGGAACCGGCTCTGTAATCGCATCGGTTCCTGCATCGCATATATCTGAACCAGGGCTCCATTTCATTTTAGTGGATTTGACTGGAAATGACACCCGCTGCTCCAAGAGAATGGAGGGTCCAATTGTGTCCGCCTAAAAAACAGACAGACGAATCCAATTGGACTTTTCATGTAAAAGTGCCTAAAGTGCAATGTGATAGAGAGAATAATTAATATATGTACGTCCAAAGTGTACTATAGCACTATTCTTTGCATACACAGGGTTTCCTGTGGTTGGTACCGGACTGGACGGAGTGGCCAAAGGCCATTTTTGGGAGAGAGCCATCATACCTGCATTGTTGCTTTTTTGAGTGAAGTGGCTGCAAATATCCGCACACATGACCTCATAATTTTTTAAAGTCAATTTTTTTTGTAAGCAGATGGTGTTTGCTCTTGTTTCTGGATGATGTTACACTGAAGTTGGTGCAAACAACTTGCAGTGGATCTACACAAGTTTATCACTGCACAATTCTATTGGACTTTTATATGATATGTATGTTTTTAGCATATTATTGATTGCACTAGCGCTTTGGAATGTATATGTATTAATTATTCTTGATATCTATCACATTGAATTTTATTGTGGTTCACACTTATATAATGGATGTTTTTTTCTTTGTTTCTTTGAGTCCCATCCCCCCAGCAGAGCTGGTGTCTGGGGTCACGGTGGTGGAAGGATGGGGGGGGGGGCACCAAAATGCACCTTCGCCTATGTACACAAAAATCCTGGCACCGGCCCTGTCTATATATATGGTATATGAGATGTTATATATAATATGCCTAAAGATTTGAGGTAGTAGGGGCCATGATTTATTTTAACCTTCGGCCAAGATTTTCAATGTTTGGTTTCTCTATTGTTTTGTAATTAAGTACATTTTTTTGTACATGGGTATTGGAACTTAGGACTTTGCAGTGTGCTTTTCTTGCATAGCAGTTGAGGAGAGCAGAGTCATAACCAGATGTTTATTGTGAGAGGGTTGATTAAAAAATAAGCAGTGCAGATAAAGGTTATATACTTGAACAAATGACACATACAACTGACATGGTTTATTCATTGTCATCATCAAAAATGAGCTTAGGGTTCGGGACAACAATGAATCTGACCCAAGCTCTAGCTGTTCAGATTTTGCTGAACAAGCAAACTAAATGGCGATATTGACCAGTTAGACTTCCTCAAAGGGGAAACAAATGCATGCTGCACCTCCCTTTCATAGGTAGCCTGTTTTTTTTTTTTTTTTTGCATGTGGTTCCCTCAGAAAATCCACACCAGACTTCTATCATTGGTAAGGGTCAGATATGCATTTTGGTGGGACTCAAACTGTTTATTTTTGCATTGTTGCATGGGGTCCCTCTTCAAATCCATACCAGACCCTTATTATTGATAAGGGTCTAAGAAAGATTTTGAGGAGAATACCCCAGCAACTTGGTTTACAAACAGAACAAAGCTGATCAGGAACTGTTATTTAATAGTCAATCATTTTTCTTTTTTAAATGTCACTTTAGCTAGAGTACATCCTGCAGGTGTGCCATCTTACATGCATGTGTAAGTCATTCCCCAAGCATGTTATTAAAAAAAATGTTGCCCTTTAAGCCTTCTAAAAAAGACCCGCTCCCTGACAAATGGTATTTTAAAAATATATTTTTATTGATACATGTAACTCATGGTAGTGCCCAGCTACCCATGCCAGTTTGTTCCAAAAGCTTGCAATCTAATCTTGAAAAAGGCACAAGTTTTTTTTTTTTTTATGCTCCCATAGACTTAAAAGTTCAGAGTTTGCGGATTTCAGGCTGGGTTCAGTGAACGTCCACAAAACCAAACCCAGACTAATGGAAGATGGAGATTTGCCATGTCAAAAACATAAATACACAACTACATTTTACAACACTTAAAATTAATAAAATTAGAACCAGGTATTCCAGATTAGGTGTCACTGATTGACATTTCCTACACATGAAACCTGTCCTATTTAATTCTCAGATATATAAGATCTAGTATTTTTTTTACTGTTGATATAGTTGATGTTATCATGCTAAGTTTGAAGCATGGCGGTGAGAATGTTATTGGTTTTTGGTTAGTTTGCTACTTTAGTCTTCAACAACTGTATGACCCAACCAGCTTGTCAAAGTGTGTTTGATGATAAAGTCTGGCCATTTGTTCAAAAGTTGAAGTTTACAATATTTAATATTAAGGACAGCACCCACAAGTGACAGACAAACAAGAGGCAGCTTTTCCCTATTAATCCACTATGCATCTTTTACCATTTTTGCTTGAAATCAGTTCATGCAGGCTTAAAATGAGGGGACCCTAGCAGAGTTATATAGCATAAGGCATTAAGTATTGTGTGCCTATAGGCTCAAAGTATAGAACCATAGCTCTGCTTTCAAACATATGTGATCAGACTGCATTTGAAACATATATACTGTACCATGTATATAGCAAAATTGATTGTATTACACAATTTGGTTCTAAAATGACTTGGGTGGTCAGCTGAAATTCACAATTTACATATTTAAGCATGTAAATGTTGAAACTTATTTTGATTTTATTGAATCTAGACTGTGGAATAATACTGAATAGTTTGTAAAAAAAAGAACAAAAGACTGCATGCACAGCTTGTGAAGCTGCCATTGGAAATTATAGCTGAAGGCTGAATCTCTATTTTATTGTCTTTTGTTAGAGCCACTTTCAAACAAATTAGCATTAGGTAATAATTTAATTTTAACACTTTGTCTTGCCTGCCACCTATATTGCATTTGTCACATAACGTAATTAGTAATAACAACAGTAATATGAACGGATGACAGCTAAAATAGCCCATTTAGCTTACGTTTTATTGAAACAGATGAAAGCTAGTAGAAGATATATTAAACTATCTGAACCCTTATAATTTATTGAGTATTAGAAAAAAGTAACATATGTGTACTTATCATAAAATCATTTTCTTGAAGTCCATTGTGGGACACAGGCATCTAGTAATTCCTAGACAGTTGGGTTATACTGCTGCCTTCAGGAGGTTGGCAAACAAAAAAACATTATGCCAGCCCCTGTATAACCCCTCCTTCAACTGTCATTCCTCAGCTTTGTGAACAAGCAGAACAGAAGGTCAACAACACAGATAGGGAGGACATACAATATCTCACAAAAGTGAGTACACCGCTCACATTTTTTGTAAAATATTTTATTATATCTTTTCATGTGACCACACTGAAGAAATGTCACTTTGCTACAATGTAAAGTAGTGGGTGTACAGCTTGTACAACAGTGTAAATTTGCTGTCCCCTCAAAATAACTCAATACACAGCCATTCATGTCTAAAATGCTGGCAACAAAAGTAAGTACACCCCTACATCCAAATTGGGCCAAAGTGTCAATATTTTGTGTGGCCACCATTATTTTCCAGCACTGCCTTATCCCTCTTGGACATGGATTTCACCAGAGCTTCACAGGTTGCTAATGGAGTACTCTTCCACTCCTCCCTGACAACATCACAGAGCTGGTGGATGTCAGAGACCTCCTCCACCTTCTGTTTGAGGATGCCCCACAGATGCTCAATAGGGTTTAGATCTGGAGACATGCTTGGCCAGTCCATCACCTTTACCCTCAGCTCCTTTAGCAAGGCATTGGTCATCTTGGAGGTGTGTTTGGGGTCATAAGCATGCTGGAATACTGCACTGCAGCCCAGTCTCCGAAGGGAGGGGATCATGCTCTGCTTCAGTATGTCACAGTACATGTTGTCATTCATGGTTCCCTCACTGTACTGTAGCTCCCCAGTGCCGGCAGCACTCATGCAGCCCCAGACTATGACACTCCCACCACCATGCTTGACTGTAGGCAAGACACACTTGTCTTTGTACTTCTCACCTGGTTGGTTCCACACACGCTTGACACCATCTGAACCAAATAAGTTTATCTTGGTCTCATCAGACCACAGGACATGGTTCCAGTAATTCATGTCTTTAGTCTGCATGTCTTCAGCAAACTGTTTGTGGGCTTTCATCTTTAGAAGAGGCTTCCTTCTGGCATGACAGCCATGCAGACCAATTTGATGCAGTGTGCGGCGTATGGTCTGAGCACTGACAGGCTGACCCCTCACCCCTTCAACCTCTGCAGCAATGCTGGCAGCACTCAAGTTCTTTGGTCGACCATGGCATTCTGAGTGGAATCTGTCCTGTTAAACTACTGTATGGTCTTGGCCACTTTGCCACAGCTCAGTTTCAGGGTCTTGCCAATCTTCTTATAGCCTAGGACATCTTTATGTAGAACAACAATTCTTTTTTTTCAGATCCTCAGAGAGTTCTTTGCCATGAGGTGCCATGTTGAACTTCAAAGTGACCAGTATGAGAGAGTGAGAGCGATAATACCAAGTTTAACACACCTACTTACCATTCCCACCTGAGACCTTGTAACACTAAAGAGTCACATGACGCTGGGGAGGGAAAATGGCTAATTGGGCCCAATTTGGACATTTTCACTTAGGGGTGTACTCAATTTTATTGCCAGCGGTTTACACATTAATGGCTGTGGGTTGAGTTATTTTGAGGGGACAGCAAATTTACACTGTTATACAAGCTGTACACTCACTACTTTACATTGTAGCAAAGTGTAATTTCTTCAGTGTTGTCACAGTGTTGTCATGACATTAAAAGATATAATAAAATATGTACAAAAATGTGAGGGGTGTACTCACTTTTGTGAGATACTGTATGTTCTATAATGGGCATCAAGGAAAATATTTCATGGTGAAAAAAATCCAATTTTCTTTAATGTCCATTGAGGGAGACAGAATGAGCTTTTCTGATTACAAAGCTATAGGTCTGACAAGTAGGGGGTGCATTGGACTTCTGAAATGAGACCACTGCTCCCACACAGAGTGAAAGGGTCCCGCTCTGGCAGGGAAGTTATGTTATACTCAGACTCCGGTTCTTTTAAAATGGAAACAAACTATAAGACAATGGACACTTCTTGTTTTGATGTACCTGAAATGTATTTAGCTAATTTAAACTGAACATTTAAATTGGATTGAAATAGACACATCTATGCAGAAAACTAAATTCAGTCTTTAACTACAAGTATTATATTTGTTCAAGCTTATTGAAAGATCCATATTTTTCCTTATTCAGTTTTACTTTTTCTGAGTTTGGGTATTGGTGGGCCAGAGTTCTCCCTATGGTCTGACAGATGCTGCCTGTGAACTACCTGAACTCAAACTCTGCAGAATCAGGAGATTCAACACATTTTTTGAGTTAAAGCACAAGTAAAGTCTACCATATGAGAGCCTAAAGAAACACCAACTCCAGTTATTGAGTGATGCTAAGACATCATAAAGTAAGCAAAGATATTTCTTTACCTGCCCTGCAGTAACTGAGTCAAATCCTTCTTCATTTGTGTCTTAGGCCTCATGCACACTGAAGGTTGTAAAAAATGCCAGTGGCTTTAGCTGTAGAAAGCTGTAGCAGTAGAGTTTTGCAGCGTTTTTGCATTAGCGTTTTGAGCGTCTTTTAGCATTTGTGGTTTTCAGCAAAACTATACTCCCACAAATGTTTATGGCTCAAAAACGCTCAAGCACCGAACAGCTGCATTTTTACGTGTTTTTAAGCTTTTATCAGTTAGAGCATTTCTACAGCTGAAAAACTCCTCTTCAAATCCACTAGTTCTGGGGTTTTTTTCCAGCCAGAAAACGCCCCTGCCAAAAAATAATAAATGATAAAATCCTGTGTGCATGGACACATAGGATAACATGCTGGGGAGTTTAATGGCTGCAGAAAAAATGCCTGAAGCCAAAACTAGCAGCTGTAAAAAAAGTCCAGTGTGCATGACGCCTTACACAAGCACAGCCTATATGAAAGTGAAGCAGTGAAGCATTGCCACACCCTTACAGGAGAGCAGCATTAGGTGGACTTCACTGGCAGGGTCAACAGGTATTTGTGAAACTTTGCAGACACACTTATAATTAAGTGCTGCAGCACTGTTTTTGTTTTGAAAGACCATATTTCTACATTAAGTGGATAGGCTAGCAACTTTTAGCCTTTAGATGACTGCTAACTCCCTGAAACTTAGTAATGTCAATTCTTATATTTTTGTCCTATGTTCAATAAATACATTGCAGTGTATTCATTGCTGCTGCTTCAGTTATGAATGAATAAGTTGAAAGCAGAAGCATGATCACTGTAGCCAGGCACTGCCAACCTTGTTTGGGCAGAAGGGACTCAAATACTGCATTTCTGGTAGTCATTGAATATGATACTGGAGCTGCATGGGAACCGGCATAGTCTAGGTTAGGCCAAACACATATAAGTGGGTGCAGGTAAGGCGATTAGAGATGCTAACATTCCATTCTAAACAATGAAATCCCCAATGCCAACCTACTGCCTGTTTCAATGTATATCATTAAAATAGAAAGAATTAAAATGTCTCAGTCTAAACTGAGCAAACAAAAAGTTTCATCAGTCTAAGCATTTTCTATTTCCTAAGCAGTGCTTAGTGACCCAATCCACGAAAGTCAATGAAATTGACAAAAGTCTGTATCCCTTTTCATTTATTATTAAACAAGTGCTGTGTTTGAACTAGATCAAGATCACATAGGATATGATATGAATGGGACATTTAGTACTCTTTATGCTGTTTTGTAGAGGATGCCCTGTATTCTGAGTGAAAGATTCTGCTCATTTTATGTCAAGACAATTAATACCCCTAGGACACAGACAAAGATGAAGACGGACAGCTCTAAATTCCCTTTATTCCTTCTAGGTTACCTGCTGACTTTTATTTTGCCATGCATATAACTCGATTAGACACTAAGAAAAAATATTGTGCATAAAGAATATAGTCATTAATTGGAATATCAATTAGTATTACATGGTTCAGCAATGTAATATAAACATTAAAAATTGAAATAACAGAAGTAAAATACTCTGTTTAATAAAGTTTTACAGATATATGTAGAGACAATGCCACAGAATGCAGAACTGCCCCAGACAAACGTAATCCAACTTTAATTTTTCAATTATATTTGTATAGGGATCTGCTGCCCTCTACTGTCTGAATTTGTTAATGCCTGCATATATTATGCATGCACTTCCTGCCCCTGGTTGTTGGTTTTGAAACCCCAGAAAGAGGAATCGTAGAGACAGAAAGTCTCAACCACATACTGCTTAGGCCTGGTTCCCATTAGTGCGATTTCAGATGCGACTTGCGTCACACAGAATTGCATGATGATGGAAATCACATTTTTTGGTGTCTGTTGACATTAATGTGACTCAGCACGGATCAATTTTGGAAAAGGTTCCTGTACTACTTTGGTACAATTCCAGTATGATTTTTGCCCCATAGAATATACAAACCACATCCAAGTACCATCCAAGTAGCATGCAAGTACCATCAAAGTAGCACTACATAATTGCACTGAAAGTCACATCAAAATCGGATTGTAGCAGTCCCAATGCCATTTACCCTCAGGTCCTCCTCCTCCTATGAAAACAGCTTTATATCCAAGGGACAGAATTATGTTGATAGGACAGAAAAGCAAGAATTTTATGAAAAGTCTCAGACACATAGATGCTGAATCATCCTCAAGGCCCCTGTAACTGGACTTTGCTTCAACATTCAGCTGGATGTTGCTCTATCAAGGATATATACCCGGTATATGTGTACAATTCCACCAGGACTCTTATCGGACCCTTTGTTGATAATACCTGTTTGTGCATTGGATGTATGTACTGCTATCAATATCTTCTTATAAAGCTTGTATTATTTCAATACTGGTGTGCATCTATATTCTTATGCTTAATGTCATATGCTGGTTTCAGTAGTTCCTCTGCTCCCAATGACTTTGTTTGGATTACTGATTAACTGTAGCGTGAATCACCCTCTCTAAATGGTGGCTCGCTCATGCGCAGCTAGCGTGTGCTCTCGTGCCCGCCGCACTCTGCAGCAGTGTGGCTGCGGGTCCGGTGGGCTCGATGTTCGCTGGCTACTTGCGATTGCCTAGCAGAGAAGAAAAACAGGGAACCGCCGATGTAAACACGGCAGTTCCCCGCTCTGTCAGGCGGCATGTAAGAGATCTACCGATCCCTATCACTGGGACCAGTTAGATCTCTTATGCCCCTGGTAGCCCAGCCCCCTCACAGTTAGAACACGCCTAGGGAACACAGTTAACCCCTAGATCGCCCCCTGCAGGTTAATGCCTTCACTGCCAATGACATTTACACAGTAATCAGTGGATATTTCAATTTCTGATTGCTGTATAAATGCCATTTGTCGCTGCAATATCACAGTCCCGATAAAAATCGCAGGTGGCCACCATTACTGTAAATGTGGCAACTTTTGCGCAAACCAATCAATAAACGCCGATCACAATTTTTTTTTTCACCACAGATATGAGGAAATAAATATATCGGCCAAAACTTATTGTTTTTTTTTTTCAAAATCATCTCTCTTTTTTTGTTAATAGCGGTGATCAGAAGTGATGCAGAAGGGATCAAATACCACCAAAAGAAAGCTCTATTTGTGGGAAAAAAAGAACGTTAATTTAGTTTGGGTACAATGTCGCACGGCCGCGCAATTGTCAGTTAAAGCGACGTAGTGCCGAATCTCAAAAAGTGCTCTGGTCCTAATGTGGGAAATCCTTCTGGTCCTTTAGTGGTAATTTCCCAGGAAGGGGATCCCCTCTGTTCATAGAGGCCCTGTCGTCGATGGAGGCACTGCCAAATACCCTCTTCTGTTTAACTAAGGTTTTGGCTCTCCTATTTACTGAAAGGTTTGGTGCAATATCCTGTTTGGGGAAGACCATTTCTCATAACCCCCCCCCCGCCACAAAAGAAGACTACTTTGGCCAGCAATTAAGGATCATTTTACAGTTACTGAATGGAATAGCCAAGAAATGTATGTGTAATCCCATCTACCCTTGCTCAGGATTAGTTTGTAAAAACATAGAATATGTGCACCCGAGCTTGGGCTATAGCTGCCAGTAGCCAAGCTGAAGAAAAGAAGACTCTCAAGAAAGGAGCGGTGGTATAAGGCTAGGTACTGTGTGTTACATTTGTATAGGCACAGCAGCCCATTCATTTGAGTTTATGGCACGCATTTTCTTAAAAGCAGTGTGTTTTTAGTGTAGCTGCATGTGGGTGTGAAAATGTGTGCAATTTATACATACTCCTTCACCCACACAATTGTTAACCTAGCCTAAATCTTAATATTTCCGTGGTCAAGCAGACATGCTAGCATATAATTTGGGAAGGCAGTGTTACAGTTTGCCAGCATGGACTCAGTTTTAGACAATATACACTGGCCAAGCTTTACATTTAAACTAAATAGGAATATTCAAATTACCATTTTGCTTTTAAATGTAGTCAGCTCACACATCATGACTACTGAGTGGTTCTGATTTTCATTTTAATCTTTATCTTTTATACCTTGTATGAAACATTGCATATGGATATTTTATACTGTAGCTACCATTTGCAGCCAGCAGGCGAGACTCTAGGTTCCCTTTCCCTTTTTTGTCAGGCATACTTTACTACTTCACTATAAATCGCTTACGTTGTAAACAGACCTCAATAGCAGGAGCTCTAATTTACATACACAGCTGGACACATGCTGCCTTTTTTTTAATTCCAGTATTTATGGTGGAAATGTTCTTTAATAAGCCTTGCAAAACCATGTTTGCTTTTGATAGATTCATTCCAGGACAGCATTATCTAAATATTTTACCATAAAGAAATTTCTTTCATAGTGAATGCACATTTTCATACTCAATAAATCTGCTTTTTGACTTGTGAGGACCATCATGCCAACACAAATGATGGCTTAATGGTGCAGGTTTTCTAACTTATGTGATGGATTGACATCAGCTTGTTCTTGGGATCATGACCCTCTTATAGACACAGAATCCAAATCCCAAAATATTGAATGTGATATCTTATGCCTATGTGTACCATAGCACTTTACAGACACTGGACACACATCTGATACACCTTAAAGTACTTAGTCATGTATATCAACCATCACAATTATCCATTTTTTTTAACAGGCAAGTTAATTTTAACTGTATGGAAATATGCATAACTCTGCAAACACTGTTTGACTGTACATCGCAAGTTTGTATGTACAGGTAAAGGGAGTACATACCAGGGCATACAGTGTGTAACAGGTGAATATAAACTGAGGAAAGTATGCACAGCCTAATCAAAGAAACAAGCCAAAAAAAAAAAAACAACTTCACAGGTAGAAATCCTTAGGTAACATGTCTCAGTGACGATATAATCACAAGAAGACTGGCATTTATCAATCCCAAACCTTTTGTGTTGGTTTTTAAACATGCAAACAAAATAAAAAAAATGTGAAAAACAGCCAAACAAAAATTGTCCCGACCTCGTCGAGCCGCTGTTAGAATACCTGTATGTGCAAGTTTTTTATGTCCACTAAGATGCTGTGTAAGGATAATGGCTAAACCCAAAACTGGCACCCACATCTTAAAGTCACATTAGCATTGAACTTTGTTGATGAGAGTTATAACTTTAAGACCGCATCATAAATGAATCCAATTATAATTTGAGCAACAACGTTAGAGACATATAAATCTGTACATTATCTCTAAGAAGATAATGTTAAACTAAATGAATTTGTTAAACTGCTGTAACTTCAAGAATATGCAAAGCTAGTGCAATTTCAATTTCTAGATAAAAAATGTTTAATTCTGTAACTATTAAGCAAGGTTCAATGTCCAGTGGCAGATAAACCCATTGGTATGCTATGAACCGCTGAGCATTGCAAGACCTAATGAAAATTCCATATGTTTAATTAAATTATGTGTTCATTTTTTATGAAGCACAAGTACAGTAGATAGCATCAATTTTCAAGTAATATACACAACAATGAATTTCTTGAACTTAGAAACAGACAACTGACCGGCACTTTATATACTCTGGACAAACAAGAACATTTCGTTTTTAAATTGAAAACAGGGACCCAATCCAGATGATGGGTGAGTCTAAATTTTGTAGATACATTTATTCAGGGTACACAACTTACCTTCTGAATGGTTCTAATTTACATTTTGGCATTTATCTTTTAGACCTGGTAAAATATTAAATATTTTATAGTCATAGCAGGTAAATAGCCTATGTTATAAACATACTTAAAGTTCAATTATCTGAGGACAGTCCTCACTTTCAGGAGGCTGTGCCTTCTCTTAAAGTGTCTCCATATACTGTATATTCTTGGATATAGCCTGTGTCCCTGATTCCCTGCCTGACTGCCCCTGTAAAGTTGGGTTGTCACTCAGCCAAGGATTGTTACAAATGCTGAAACGCCCCTGCTCAGAAGAGGAGAGAGAAGAAAAAGTTGAAATGTGATTGGTTTCCCCCTTAGACCCACATGAACCAGAAGAGGGTAAACAGTAGCCTTAGAACTCAGAAATGAACTCTAGAATCACTACCTGCTGCTAGGGAAGGGGGGGGGGGGAGGGCAAGCTCTATGACAAGGTCATTGCAAGGGCCACTAGTGGGGGCAAGGATATGCGACAACTGAGACTGGGGCCTGTGTGTACTGCCTTCTTCCCTGTACCACTTGTTCTTTGCTATTAACTGTCCCCTTCTGTACTGCCTGCCCTCTACATCAGATGCCACCTTCTTTGCTGCCTATACCCACCATCATCTGCCTCCCTTTGTACTGCTTGTCTCTTCCTTCAACTTCCCCCGTTTGTACTGCTTGTCTCTACCATCAACTGCCTCCCTTTGTACTGCCTGTTCCCACATCATGTGCTCCCTCTGTACTGCCTGTCTCCACCATCAACTGCCTCTCCACCCTTGTACTCTTCCATTACACTGATACCAATACAGAGGCATTTTTTTCTCATATTGATGCCAGTCATGGCTTTGCTTTCTTCTTCACCATTAGCAGTATTTTGTGGCTACTAAGACTGTGGCATATGTGTGCAGTGTTTACAGCAAATAGACTCAGGTTATGTTTAATGATCCCCTTTTAAGCCACTCCCACTATTGGGCATAATCTTGCCCCAAATACCTATCATCTGCAGAACTGTTTTCTGAATTTTATCCCAGGGTGCTCCAGGTCTTTGATAATACTAGTTATGCTCATATTTTCTCCCACTGTTTTTTTTTTTTTTTACTGCTGCTTGTGTTCCTGCTGGGAAGAGGGGTGGTGGGTCATCATAAGCACTTTATATAGTAGAGTGGGGAAGAGTTAGAACCTCTGTCGGGTTTTACTAGCTGTGTTTTCATGCCCCACTGGTGCTATTGCTCTAATTTATCATCCTGGTGCCACGGAGATAAAAAAAAAAGGTTTCATTCCTCCGCTATGATATACAAAGCTTACCAAATAAATATTTTGCAGCTGGAGATATGCTTTAACCCTTTTACTGATGCATAAATGCTAAGGCCAAATTTATTAGTATCAATATGCCTTTCTTTATTTCTTCCTTTGCTTTTATTTGGTTATTTTTTTTCTTTTGTATTACTATTTTTTGCAAGTAGCATGTGACCAATATGTCATAGCTGATATAGTGATCACATGATCATGTGATAGTAGGCTCCTGTTCATCATTTGGGATACAAGCCATCATTGACATCTGGGATTGAGAGCAACCAGAAAGGGAGGGCTTGATAGCCGTGTGGTCTTGTGCAGTGGCGGCTGGTGTTTTTTTGTTTAGGGGGTGGCAAACAACCACCCCCACAGTGGCACCACAAAACCCCCACCCCCTGCTTGCTGTCTGCCAGTCGGTCCACTGTCCCTTACCCCATCTAGGCGGCAGGCAACGGTGGGGATCGGGCATTAGCAGACATCAGGCTGCAGCAGGCATCGGGGCAGCATGCAGCGGCTCAAGTGTCTTTTCCTCCTTTTCACTTCTGCCGTGCGTCTCCTCCTAGGCATCCAATAGGATCGCCTGTCCTTTCAGCCAATCGGGTGATGGGTATCAGACCCACTTCCTGATTGCCAGGAGGAGGATCAGTGTCGCAACAGCAAATATTAATTCGCTGTTGCAAAACACCTGGGTGGGCTCCGGACGCAATGGTCTGTACCCCGAGCCCACCCTATTTTGAAGCCTATTAGCACCTCTGGCTCTAATCAGGGCATCAAAAATCACACCCCACCCACCCCTGCCATAGGAATTCGTGCACCCGGCTTCCTTAAAGGGGCTGGGCACATAGATTGGGAGGGCAGCGGCATGGATGGGGGCGGCACCCTCAATGGATGGACCGCCCCTGTCTTGTGTCTGAGCCAGCAAGCATTTGGACTCTGGTTTTTCTTTGCTTCACACTCTGCCTCATTTGAGCCAATACAGCCTTACCAGAACACACTATAGAGCGAGAGGATAGCTACACAACATAGTATGTGACAAGAACCAAGTGTCTAAATCATCACAGCTATATGACTGTGGCGGCAGCTGACCCAGGTGATGGTAACTTGAGAGGATGCTCCTCTGAGTTTAATGCCGTTGGAGTGTTCTTCAAACAGCATTACAGTTCAGAGACTGTTTTTACTTGCTATCTGGAGCCCTTTACTGTTGTTAATGATAATGTACTATTGCTGATAAATATATAAACTGATCAGTATGAATGATGTGTTAAGAAATGAAACCCAGACACATGATTCAAAACTCGAACTGTCAGGGTGATTCATGAATGGGTGGCAACACTACCCCAAACCCCCCCATTGTAACAGTCACTATTTTAAAACAATGCAGCCCCACAGAGATCACCCTGTCATTCATTTAAACAGATCTGTGAATGAATGTACTACTGGAGATGGATTGTACTTCTCAGTGAACTGCAAGGTCGCTGGTGAGCGCACAATACTATATAGGAAAACATATATTTATATATTTAAAATATCTGAGAGTATTACATGTTACCAGATCTGCTATTTTTGTGACACTTATATCATGCAAAATAAGCTTGGAATTATGATAAACAAAATAAAATGTGTGACCTGAATTTTAAATTTTGTTTTTTTAAGGGGGGTAATTATTACAAGCTCAATGGTAAAAAATCCAATTTACAGCTCTTGTATATAGTCCTTTGGAGGGCGAAAGCTTCACTTGTAATACCCCTGATCTTAAACTATCATGTAGCACCAATTGTTATATTAAAATTATATACTGGCAAAACTGATAAACTTCCAACTTGAAGCTGGCCTTTCAGGATATAAAACTAAGCTCTTTTTTAATAGATAGAAACAGAAGCACAGACAGACATAAAAATGATTTTAAAGCTAAGTAGAGGAATGCTGGAACCCGTATCAACTTTTGTAATGTTGTCTGTTTCCCTCTCATTTCTTTCTAGTAAAATGTTGTCCAGAAGCTTCCATTCCTTCCTAAGCTCAATCCAAAACTAAAAAAAAAAAAATGGCCATAGAAATACCACAACCAAACCCTTTATATTGCTGACATTTTTACAGAAATTTTGTATATAAAATGGGGGGAAAGATATTACAGACACCTTTTTTTACCAATGTGTTGATTTAATTGGAAGATGATTCACAAATCTCAAAATTTTCAGAATGGAAAAAGCTTTGTGTTTTGAGTGAAATGAAAACAATGTTGCCATTACAAGAAGAAGGCAGCGGCTATATTTATTTCCTTAGTAGAGTACTAAAGAGATGCAGCTGTGTATATATTAAACCATTCATTATTCTCAGCAATAGTCTGAAATCTGATTTTTCTAGTTCTTTCAGCTCAATGAAATCATTTACTGAAGGCTGTTACTACTATTGATCGTTGTGCATTGTTATTTTCTGCATTGAATTTCATTAATGAAACTTTCAGGCTAAAGAACTGATTGGATGCTTTATTTAACTGAATTACATTTTAGAATTTGAAATATGGTAGATTTCTAGCACTTCAGAGTAAATATATATGATTTATGCACATATTTTTTGTTCAGAAAAACACAACTGGAAAAGCACATACGGATATCGCAAAATACATACGGCACAATTATAATACTTTTCAATTGCATCTAAAATACTTTAGGACTGCCCCATAAAGCAGCTATTTGTTAAGATTCACTGTAGGCTGGTGAAAGCACAGAAACTACCGGTATTTAAACTACAGTGCAATGGAAAAGAGGCTTCCTATTGTACAAAAAGGGTCCAGGTCAGAACAAATACCAATATATCAGCTTCTTATCTATATCTTATTCTTGCCAATTGATAGGTAACATATTAAAAGAACAAGGACATTAATACAACAGGGGAATATAACATTTCTATGCAGTGTCCACAGTGTGAGGCAACAGAAAATCAGGAAGAACCATTGATCAACCAATCTTTGCAAAATGAGCACAATAAATACATTTTCCTTCCTGTATACATGCAACTGCAGTGGCTGGGGTGGTAAGCAAAGAAGATCTTGCTGGAAGATCTGGAAGGATTATATGTCCCTAAATTCTTTCTATTGTACAGTAGTGATTCTTTTATCTGTCTATGTTTGCATGCACATGTTTTCCATTTAAATAGGGATCCCTGCAAATTATCCATGAAAATACCCCCTGGGAATTCGTATAAAAGTATAAAATCTTTATATGATCTATATAATTAAGTAAAACTATTAAAAAGTAGTAAAAAAACAAGTGATAAAAAAGTACTAAAGTAGAATCAAAAATAAAATAGTGCATGCATTAAAGACCGTATAATGGACACGTCCCACGGAAATGGGTAGAATACATCACTTAAAGCAAAAGTCTAGCAAAAAACATCTTAGCCCATTTTAAAATATATAAAAATACATAAAATATATATTTCGCTGGACCTTTAAAACACCTCCAATATACAACTGCACATACGGTAATGTTCTCACAATTAGATGTCCTTAGGCTTCCAGACTGAATGACAGCAACATCATTCCACCCAGTTCCTTTGAGCGCAGGCCATCCAGAACCTGCCTTCAACCTATGATTGGATAGTGAAGGATAAGCAACATAGTGATTAGTTCTGTTACTCTGATTTGTGCTCCTATCAGCGTGCCCCTTGTCAGCACATAAACTGACTAGCTCCTTGCTCAGCTTTGCTGCTTCTTGTTTTCCCACTCTGAGCTCTGCTATACAGAGTCTGAAAGACGCTTATTCTAGTTTTATATATATTACCAAAAGTATTTGGGCGCCTGCCTTTACACGCACATGAACTTTAATAGCATCCCAGTCTTAGTCCGTAGGACTCAATATTGAGTTGGCCCACCCTTTTCAGCTATAACAGCTTCAACTCTTGTGGGAAGGCTGTCCACAAGCTTTAGCAGTGTGTCTATGGGAATGTTTGACCATTCTTCCAGAAGTGCATTAGTGAGGTGCTGTTGCTGATGTTGGACAAGAAGGTCTGGCTTGCAGACTCTGCTCAAATTCATCCTAAAGGATGAATGTCAGGACTCTGTTGAGGTCAGGACTCTGTGTAGGTCAGTCAAGATCCTCCACCCCAAACTCGCTCATCCATGTCTTTATGGACTTTGTGTATAATGTGTTCTTTGATTAAATGAGATGGAGACATGACATCATACTTCCCACCTTGTCCAATCAAAGAATGCTTTGTGCTCATTGACGAAATCCAAAGCATTTCTCCAAGATGCTCCAGCAGTCCTAAACACTCTGACGTTATCAAGTACAATGCAGGATGCAGAGGGACCACCCATAAGCTGGAGTGTCAGGGAAAGAGTTGAGTGCCAGCTGTGGGGGAGCAAAGGATGAGGTAAATAAAAGGCCTTTTTTACTTGTACCCTGGTTATATATGAGCATTTCAACCCATTGCATGAATGTTTGAGAGATAGATATTCATGAATATAGCAGAAGATACTACGAAACTCGCAAATTCCATTGGAGTCAAGTTGACCAGCATTACTTTAGCTCAAAAAAGCTATGAAAACACATGACAATGGAATATTGAAATTGATTATTAAATATATTATGACCTCATAATACACAAGATCAGAAAATGAGCAGTATCATATGCGGTCAACACATATAGTCTACTTTAAAAGTAGGATCAAAGTATGTTTTTGAAGTGAACAGTTTCATTCTTTATGTTTTAATTTACAAGTTAAATCCATTGTGTCCTTTTGCCTTTGTGTATAGAAATCAATCATCTGTGATGTAAATGGATACAAAAAGCTTTTTGCAGATTGTTGGGCTCCCAGCAGAATTAATCAGAGATTTACGTATTTTCAGTAAGCAACTTAGAAGGAGTCAAATTAGATTATGTTGTATGGGGAAGAAATAGGCATAGAGGCATATGCATACTGTATCAACATTTGTATATGACTGCAAACTATTTCTACATTATAGAAACAATGGCCACAAACATTTTAGACAGCTCATGTGAAAGAGCTGTACATAACATTCCCAAATGTCTGTTTAGGATTTCAGGAGATTAACAACATATTAGACAATTCTATGTATAATGTTTTTCCCAATCCTATCTAGTAGTAAAAATAAGGCACACTGTGATTGGTTTACAAAAGGAGTAAGGTTGTTCCCTTAGCACAGTGTATATTAAAGTGTCACTAAACCCACATCATAAAAACTATCCATAAATGGTGTATTACATGCTGTTCATATTCAGTCAATCACTATGAGATTCATTTTCTGTATTCTGCAAAAAACCTGATTGATCCTGCTTCTCACTATCTCCACCTTCTGTTCACGTCCCCAATACAGCTAGGGATTTTGCAGCTGTTGAGGCAACTCTGCACATGCTCAGTTTTCAGTAAGTTTCTGTGCTGAGCATTTCCACCCTATCACATCTGAGCAGCCCATGTGACTATAGAGTCACACATGTTGGTGTATACACAGTGGTAAATGACAGCCCACTCCATTCCTCTTCTTTCATGCCCACTAACCAGCTAAACACAATTTAGGTGGAATATTACATGTATTACATGTAGATTAATGGTGGCTGCACCTCCCTCTTATTCTAAGACACAGGCTGGAGGGGCGTGACTCAGCCTGTGACTGGCAGAAATCCGCCCACACCATGTTATTTCAACAAAATAATAAAGATTTGATTTCAAATATATATTTGTATGCCAATTTAAAACAGTTTATTGATATTTTTTATTTATTTTTACTCTGTATTCCAAAGGGTGTTTTTTTAATTTTCAGCAAGTGACCAACACCTGAGAACTAGAAGCTCCTCCTGCTCATATTTCCCTGCAGACAGGCTGGGAAAGATCTGTGTCACGTGACAGCTGTATATTCATTAGGGAAAGGGTACTTAGATGTTTTTTTTTTTTTAATTAAAATAATTACAGTGCCATCATGCACATACAGAAATAGAAGGGACAATGTACATTAAACAGTGTGTGTTTAGTATCACTTTGAAAAGGTTATGCTCACCTTTCAGAATGAATGATGGTAAATAAGATGAACTAGTTTTCACAATGAATACACACTCTTGTGCAAGGAAAATTTAACAAAATACAATTTTTTCTGGGATTTGATTAGTTGATTGAAGTAAACACAGCTTCATCTAATTTACTAAGCTCAGTAAACTTTCACTTTGCAAAATTAATTGTCTGTGTTTCATTAGTATGAACCCCAATGCCTTCAGGTCATGATTAGCCTTTTTCCAGTCTGTTTATGATTGATAATATCGAACACACCTACACAGGTTGTATTATTATTATATTTAGTTGGGGGTAAGAGTTAATGTTTCTTGAAGTATAAAAAAAAACAGTAATTAAAATTTCATACACACTTTAACATGTTAATGTCATTTCAAATCAATTTTCAGTATTTGTCAAACAGCTTTTGAATTTCTACACACTCTATGGGAATGCAAAACCTGCAGGAAGCAAGTCAAATGCAGGTCAACTTTAGGTCAAATGCACTTGTAAATTAATTCTGAAAGTGGCTCTAAAGGCAGTTTTTTTATCTTAACCACTTGCCGACCAGCCGCCGTCATTTGACAGCGGCAGGTCGGCTCTGTTGTGCAAATCGCCGTAGCTGTACCGCAGAGCTTTAAGAGACTGTAGGGGGCGCGCGCCCGCTGCATGTCTCTGGAGCCGATGTGCATGGCCGGTGGGCGCAATGTCAGCCGGCTACCCGCAATCGCTCCTCACAGACCCAGAACAGGGATCTGTTGATGTAAACAAACAGATCTCCTTTCTGTCAGGGAAGTAGAGAGAGATCTGCTGTTCCCAGTGATCGGGAGCAGCATTCTCTCGCTACTCCCAGTCACTACAGTCCCCCCACAGTTAGAAACACCTCCCTAGGGAACATTTAACCCCTTGATTGCCCCCTAGTGTTAACCCCTTCCCTGCCAGTGACATTTATACAGTAATCAGTGGCTATTTTTAGCTCTATTCACTGTATGATTGTCAGTGGTCCCAAAATAGTGTCAAAAACTTCTGATCTGTCTGCCGCAATATCGCAGTTCCATTAAAAATCACAGATCGCCGCCATTACTAGTAAAAAAAAAAATAATAATAATGCTATACATCTATTCTGATAGTTTGTAAACGTGATAACTTTTGCGGAACCCAATCAATATGCGCCTATTGCGTTTATTTTTTTCCCAAAAATATGTAGAAGAATACATATTGACCTAACCTGAGGAATACATTTGTTTTTCTATACTTTTTTTTGGATATTTATTATAACAAAAAGTAAAAAAAAATTTTTTTTTCAAAATTGTCGCTCTTTGTTTGGCTATAGCACAAAAAATAAAAATTGCAGAGGTGATAAAATACCACCAAAAGAAAGCTCTATTTGTGGGAAAAAAAGGACGTCAATTTTGTTTGGGTACAGCGTCTCACGTCCGCGCAATTGTCAGTTAAACCACACAGTGCCGTATCACAAAAAAGACAAGTTTTGCATGTATATCTGCTGTCTTCAGCTTTCTACATTCTTTAGAATGTGCACATTGTGTTAGAAATGTTTCTTCCTAAATTCCCAACAAGTTCTCTTGCCTAATGGCCGAATACACAAGATTAATTATCATATCACATGCCACACAGCTGGCATTGTATACTTGGCATTTTGCAACTGTGGAGCTTTCTATGTAGGCAAAACTAAACGTCCCTTTTTCAAACGAATTAAGGACCATATGGCTCCTATATATAAAAAACAAATTACCACGGCCCTCAATTTACACGTCGCCAAAAGACATAACTTTGATCCAACAGTTATCAAATTTGCAACTTTAAGCCACATACCCCTGAGCCTCCGTGGAGGTAGTGTAGACAAAGTCCTCCTCCAGACTGAAGCAAGGTGGATATATATACTTAAAGCGACAGTTAGTCCTGGTTTAAATGAAAGTATTAGCTATGCATCTTTCATATAATTAAGGCCTATGTGAGAATTCTAATTGTGTATCATTCATTTGGTCAGATCACAAAGATTGAGGACTATTTTTTGTCAGGCACCATTTAGGGCCTGACATTGATTCAATGTATGTTTTGCATACAGATACCTAGATCGGTGGTTGCCCAGATCTTTGAGTCCTCTCATCCTGTGCCTTAAAACATATTGAATGCTACCCTTGCCCCTATTTTTATTCACTGGTTGTCTATATTTAATTTATTGTTTTTGTCTTATTATTTTTTCATTTTTCATTTTATTTTATGCATTCAAAGTAGCCTAATGACAATATTGGACACTCATTCTCCTAACTCATTGTTTATTGCTTATTCTTCAAATTTATGTTAAATGATGTTGTTTACACATACATTCTTCTCCACATACATTTTTCCTAAGATTTTACGTTATTGTATATATACCTTTCTATGTTTGTGGATTGCTGATACATCCATTATAGATTGAATAGACCCATACAATGATACGATTTATTTAGGACATGGAGGCCTATGGGTCTCTTTGTCCTAATACATTATCGAGTAGTAAACTTGTGTTATCAGTTATCAAGAGGATTCTGCGTTATGTTATTTTACACCAATAAAGATCTCTATTTATGTGGCTTTGTGCCAGATCCGAGTGATCTGCTATTGGCATATGCTTTGTACAGATAATATGTAATATGTGGATTCTATACACAGATAAAGCCTTGCACACATTGCACGATCTACAGTACTTTAATCCAGCATGTCCAAGAACATTTATATATTATGTTCTTTCATTACAATATTGTATTATATATAACCTTTCACTCTACTTCTTTATTCCATTCTCTAATTCCAATAGAAATGCTCCATTGCCTTGGACTAAGCCGGTCCGGTTTCCGGGGGTTGAGTGACAATTGCACATCCGCACGGATTAATGGCGCCATCAACATAGGCGCCATCTGGCGGCCGGCGCAATGCGCCTCAGTAGCGGCCGGCGCACATGGCCTGCTCTCCCTGGGATTCAGCGCTTCATGTGTCCCTCCTCCCCATCGGGATCACGTGATGCCCCCAGCGCTGGGCCCCATGGGGCTTGTAGGCCAATGCGGGCTGCGTTTGGGCGCATGCGCTGTCCGCCACTCTATCCGAGTGCGCGCCTGTGACGTCACACACGGTGCGCACTGTCTGCCTATATAAGCCAGCATAACTTCCTGGTTAGTCCCTCGTGGACGCCCGTTGAAGTTACTCACATCTATACTTAAGGTAACTCCTTACTGCATTGCAAATCTCTGTTGA
>BLSH010365507.1:1293066-1306866 GCA_018402905.1 Glandirana rugosa
AGTGAAAAAGAAAAAATAACCACTTAGTCCTAACCCGAACCCATTCAAAACCCCCCCCCCCCCCGACGTATGTCTTCCAAAAAATGGAATCACGTCTCTTACGTAATTTCACCTACATTCGGTGTATGCAGCCCCCCCCCCCCCCAAAACTTACCCAAGCCCAATCCTGATTCACCAATAAAAAAGAAAAAGTGAACGCTGTGTAATTCTAGAGCAGCTGACACATAAAGGTAAACATACAACCTTCAAATAAACATATAAAACAACAAGGTGCGCAGCACTTCCTGTGATGAAGTGAAACAAAATATAACAGTCCCATAAGCTGAGTAAAGTCTTATGGTGTATCGGAGACTTATTCAAAATTATCTGCAAGCAGCTCCAACAGAGTGTCTGATAAGTGTACGCTTACCAGAAAATAAATGGAATACAGCATATAAATAGAAAACAACAGTGTTCCTGGAAATAATTTGTCACAACTTGTGCACCTCAACCAATCTGCACACTCACCAGATCCACAATGATAATACGCCTTAAGGTGTTACTTTGGGACATCACATCTCAGTGCAGAAGTACAATGGTGGTTCACGATAGGATTAAGCACTATATAAAAAAGACTCACCCATGGGAGCCAAAAAATACTCATATAGTGTAGCAATTAAAAACAAGGGTAAAAACAGCTGCAGCATAGTATAAAAATAAAAAAAAACTCACATAACATGTCATCACTCCTTCCACGAGGGAGCGGTGGTAATAGCGTCACTCCATAGGCCCCTCCCAACACGTTTCATGCTCTAGCACATTGTCAAGGGAATCGCCTATCACTGACGCTAAGTGTCTAGCCCTCTTAAGTAGCCACATAGATGGAAATGTACAGCAATGTGCATGGGAGCTGAGGCGCTCTCGGCTCTCTCCCTCCTCATTGGTTCCAAGACAGCAGAGGGAACCACTGGCTTCTGCTGCTGCCAATCATAGCCAGTAACAGGGGAGCGGGGGATGGGGATGTCATTGAACACACAGAGCTGGCTCAGAAGCAAGCATGCATGAGTGCCCATATAGCAAGCACTGGTGAGGGACCCAGGAAGAGAAGGATCGGGGCTGTTCTGTCCAGATTATTGCACAGAGAAGGTAAGAATAACATGTTTGTTATTTATTATTATTTTTTTTAAATCAAGCATTTACAATTGTTTGAATGAACTCAGAAGCTTCTCAAACTGATATCAAAAAGATGCCATCAGCAAAATCTTAAACCTGTTGACACTGGCACAAAAAAGAATCCATGCACATCCACAACTTACTGGCCCTGTAATCTACAGGGTGGCCCATTTATATGAATACACCTTAATAAAATGGGAATGGTTGGTGATATTAACTTCCTGTTTGTGGCACATTAGTATATGTGAGGGGGGAAACTTTTCAAGATGGGTGGTGACCATGGCAGCCATTTTGAAGTCGGCCATTTTGAATCCAACTTTTGTTTTTTCAACAGCGTAACTTTATTCTTTCATGAGTTATTTACAAGTTTCTGACCACTTATAATAAATGGTCAGATATATATAAATGGCCCACCCTGTATTTTTCATTAAATTGTTTCTTGCTCTGTTATTCTGCCTCTTAATATTCTCTGTGAGCACCAAAACCTCTTTTTTCCCCTTTACTGATGTTTGGAAAGAGCAGTGCATGTTAGTTGTGGTCATGTACACAGCTCTATGCACACTACAAATACCAAAGTCCATAATCCTTAATCCAACTTGGGAGAACAAGGGAGGGTGGCTACATTCCTGCATACAGTGGGACCATAGAGATCAAACTTAGTTACTCTCTAACAGGAAGTTGGATCACAGCAGCAAAAAAAGAAAGGAATTTGGTTATTTAGGAGAGGCTTAAAGTAATAAAGATACTTTTCGAGTCAAGAATACATACTTAACCAGTTCCATTCTTTTTAAATAGCAGGCGGTTCACTTTCAGATAAAAGTGGTCTCTGCGGCAGATTTGCAGTGAAATCACTTTTATCGGGGGCGGGAGAGGCCCCCCTCCCACCACACTCTGGTCCTCTCTGCTGCTTACCGGACCCACCGGTAGCAGCGGAGATGAACCAGTCCTGTCGCCGCAATGCCTGTGAGCCAAGTGAGCGGAAGATGCCGCCCAATCGGCTCCATAGCATTGCAGGGCAGAAGCGACATTAAACGTCACTTCCTCCCATAGCTCTTAACCTCCTCTGCGGTATGATTATATCAGATTTTTTTTTTCTACACAAAATCATAAATTATAATATAATAAATAACTATAAATAATTATCAAAAATAATAATATAATAATAATAAAATGTATTCAATAATGTTATCAATTAAAAAACACTGAAATTTGCTCAGTTGCAGGATTGTCACTGTCGTCACTTTAATTTCCCCACAAATCAGTATCACTCAATTCTTCAAGTGATTCTTATTCACTATGGCTGTTTTCTAGCTGGTCAAAAACCACTTTTGACGTAAAGGGATGCATTTTGGTTGCCATGGGCATTCTCAAGTTTCCAGGCAGAAAGAATGGCATATATAATATAAAATTGCATGCAGGGCACTGGGCAAAGCACTAGGGACAAAAGGGATGTGAAATGATTTGATACAGTAATGCAGTCTTACAGATTACAGTATACTGTATGTTTACTATGTGTTTCACTTTTTGAATTTCCCACTGGACTCTGTCTCCATGTGACACAACGCTTGCAGGGAACAGAACCCGGCATCACAGTACATCGGGCGGAAGACACAGCCCATGGACACAGCAGGGGGACATCGCAGGATCCAGGGGACAAGGTAAGTAACTTTGCCTGGATTCAGCGATACAACCCGAGTGTGGCTCGGGATTACCGCTTTTGGCAATGAAAATTAACCCTGAGTCACACTCGGGAATACCACCAGGGGGGTTAAAGGGGACATTGTTTTTTTCAAATGTCATTTTATTTATTTATTTATTTTTTATTGCATTGAAGTGTAAATATGAGATGTGAGGTCTTTTCGACCCCAGATCTCATATTTAAGAGGTCCTGACATTCTTTTTTCTATTACAAGGAATGTTTACATTTCTTGTAATAGGAATAAAGGTGATCACATTTTTTTTAAAAGGACAGTGTAAACATAAAAAATAAAAAGTAAAATAAATAAGATAAAAAAAAAAATTCAAGCGTCCCGTCCCGCCGAGCTTGCACGCAGAAGCGAATGCATATGTAAGTCCCGCCCGCATATGTAAACGGTGTTCAAACCACACATATGAGGTATCGCCGCAATTGTTAGCATGAGAGCAATCGTTCTAGCACTAGACCTCCTCTGTAACTCAAAACTGGTAACCTGTAGGAATTTTTAAATGTCGCTGATGGAGATTTTTAAGTGCCAAAGTTTGTCGCCATTCCACGAGCGGGCGGAATTTTGAAGCATGACATGTTGGGTATCAATTTACTCGGCGTAACATTATCTTTCACAATGTGGAAGTAATTGGGTTAACTTTACTGCTGTCTTATTTTTTAACTCAAAAAAAGTGATTTTTTTCCCCAAAAAAATCATGTTTGTAAGACCACTGTGCAAATACGGTGTGTCATAAAGTATTGCAAGGACCGCCATTTTATTCTCTAGGGGTTAGGTGTTAATGTTTGGGGGTTCTAAATAATTTTATAGCAAAAAAAAAAAATGATTTTAACTTGTAAACACCAACTTTCAAAAATCAGTTGTATCACCTTAAATGACATTTGTACCTACAGGTATGCCTATACTAAGACTTACCTGTAGGTAAAATGAATATCTCCTAAACCTGTACAGTTTAGGAGATATTCCCACTGAAAGCAGCCGCTGACATCATGGCGCATGCGTCGTGATGTCTCGGCGAAGGCCCAGCGCATAGTGCCGGACATTGCCGGAAAGTCCCCCATAAAGACAGGCTCCCGCACGCATGCAAGGGAGTGACGTCTCGTGGCTCCGGCCACTCACAGTGCCGGAGCCGCGAACCCAGAAGGATCCACGGAGGGACGATGGAAGCTCCCTCTTGGGAGACCGGGCGACCCTGTCTGAGCTTCGTTCTAAGGTAAGTATTTCATAATATGCACCGCATACTAGCTCATTATGCCTTTGCCTTGCAGGTGTTTTTTTTAAAGGGGATACAACCGCTTTAAGTGGTTAAAGCAGCAGTAAACTAAAAAACAACCTTTTCCCCTGTAAGGCAATGTTCAAATGTGCTAGTATGCATCACATACTAGCACATTATGTGAAACAAACCTTAAAACAAAGCCCTCCAGTGGCGTGCTGTCATCGCTGACAGGTCTTCCATCTTTACTCGGTCTTCCTACCGGAAGAGAGTCACTGTTTATGGCACAGGGATCTGAAGAAACTACACAGGAATGTTGTTCCTTCAGAACACATGCACCAATGATGTCACCGATGGATATATAAATAAATAGCTCCTAAAGGGTGCATGTTTAGGAGATATTTACAGTACCTACAGGTAAGCCTTATTATAGCTTACCTGTAGCTAAAACGTAAGCAAATGGCCTTTACTACCACTTTAACTAGATTTTTTTTTTAACCAGAGTTTAGTATCATTTTAATGTCAATTAATTTGACATATGAAGTACTATACTTATAATGAGTATCTACACAGATTTTAAAAAATGCTTTTCCCAAAAAATAAAAGAACGTTTCTTCTTAAAACATAACCGGTGAATAAGCAAATAAGCAAATGGCCTTTACTACCACTTTAACTAGATTTTTTTTTTAACCAGAGTTTAGTATCATTTTAATGTCAATTAATTTGACATATGAAGTACTATACTTATAATGAGTATCTACACAGATTTTAAAAAATGCTTTTCCCAAAAAATAAAAGAAAGTTTCTTCTTAAAACATAACCGGTGAATATTGACAAAGATGAGTACAACTAATTTAATAAAATAGTATTAGAAGCCAAGCATTATCCTCATTCATCACTCTTTCCTACAATAACATTTTAACAACGTTAAAAAGTAACGCTGTATATATTTTTGGGTATTTTACACAGAGTCAAATTTGATCCTTTGGGGGGTTTTTTTGGGCTCTATCCCTGTGATTTCCCCTCAATGGCCTCTCAGCAACATGACAAGAGATTTCACCAAATTTAGGAGAAATCCCACTTTGACAGTTTTCACCTGTACAGTACTTACTAGGACATTTCTATAGTTACATAGTTACATAGTAGTTAAGGCTGAAAAAAGACAACAGTCCATCCAGTTCCAGTACCTGTGTAGGTGTACTGTTATCAGTACCCATATCCCTGTATGTTGTGTTTATTGAGATATACATCCAAGAGTTTTTTAAATATATCCATACTCCCCGCAGTCACCACGAGTTGTAGAAGAGAGTTCCACATCCTTATTGCCCTGACAGTGAAGAACCCCTTACGAATTCTAAGATTAAACCTTTTCTCTTCTAGTTTCAATGTGTGTCCTCTTGTCCTTCTACATTCCTGAATGTAGAATTTCCTCTCACCTCCCACCTCCCATGTCAAATACTGCTGTCACTGGTGGGATTTTCCATCACCTACTTTCTGGACAGCTGTGAGGGAAGGTCTCTCCAACAAATGAAAGCTCACACAGATTCTTCTTCGCTCTTTCTCTCCAATACACAAAATAGTTTTGGTTTGAGTTCATCTTTAATCCAAGCCAAACAACTACATTTACAAGGCAAAGTGACATGTATGTCAATGTATTGATGATGACCTATTTCATTTTATGAATTAAAGGTCATTGCTCCAAAAGTGTTGTTGCCTTCCTGTTTGCAGCAAATCAAAGCAGTATATCTGAACTAGAAGTTAGCATCCAATGAGATGACATGCAGTGTTTCTTAGAAGAAGATAACGTTATGTGAAAATGCTATAACTGAATCAACCCAGGTTTGAATCCTCAGCAAATCATATTCAGCAAATCCCACTGAAACCTTTAGGAGGCAAACTCATGGGAGGCAAACTCATGAGACGCAAACCTTTTTTTACTTCTGAACATATTTAGAGCTAATAGGAAAATTACTGTCAAAAAAGCTGGGCACTGGAATGGTGGACATGCAAAAAACACATACAATGCATTTTTTTTATGCAGCTTCAAGGGCAACAATGAAAATACAAAAATCCTTTAAATAGCATGCTTGAATTATACCTTACAGATGTACACAGTGTTATTGAACAGGAAGATTTCTATTTTTTAAAATTCTGCAAATAAATAATTGTTATTCATGAATTTAGGCCAACATGTATTCTGCTACATTTATTTGGTGAAAATAACCCAAATCAGTGTATATCATTTAGTTTGTAGGGAAGTTATAGAGTCCACAATCTATGGTATATATGTGAAAATCAAGGCCCAACAATGTCAGGACAGTACAAATATCGCCAAAAGTACCCCTTTTTGGGAAGTAGACAGTCAATGCAAGGTATTTAGTAAGAGGTATTGTGAGTTTTTTGAAGTTGTCATTTTTTGTCATAATGTTTGGGAAAATTACGAAATTTAAAAAAATATATTTTTTACCATTTTTTTAAACACACTGTGACCAGAGCAATATTCTGTTACCATATTAACATTGTACTACTCTGGGGAAGTGATCAGTATTTATTTTTTTTAATTTAATTACTATAAGCAAGCATTTTACTGAATGAATTTCATTTAATCAGTTTGTTTTGTTGGCCACAGCTAATCACATGACACAGACGGGCTGTGATTGGCCCTGCCTGTACCATGTGATCACTGTGACCAATCAAAGCCAACAACACCACTGTACACAATGGATGGCATGAAAGGAAGCCATCCATTTTTTAAAACTGTCATGTGATCTGCTGCGATTGGTCAAGGTGATCACATGGTACCAACAGCGGGCTGGTACACTGAAACATCAGACACAGCCAGTTAAAGTTCATGGCGCAGCGTGGCCTCCCCGCGTCAGATGACATCCATCTGGCCTATAGCAAAATGATGGTTAAACTGTTAAGCTAAAAAAAAAAGTGAGTTTTAATCAAGGATAATAGGCTGAGATGTATTAAACACAAAAAATAGATAATTGTTCATTGTTTTAATGAGCAAGACTAGACCCAAATTTACTAGAGACATAAAGCATATGCAAGGATTTTACTATAAGAATTAAGGTGCTGCAGAGTACACAAAAGTATAAAATTGGCCAGTAGCCAGACAGTTTTATCCATGGATAATAAGTCTGACAAGTGTATGCTTTAGTTTTATTTTTATTATGGGGTAGACGAGTCCAAAAAATGTGAGGTGATTAAGGTGCATGCTAATCTTGCATTTTGTTTTATTTTTCTTTCAAACGATGCAGCTGTGTGTTGTGAACAAAAGACAGCTCCAAGAACAGATGGTCAGTAATAAGTGAATGCTGCATTTTGAGCATCCCAAACTTAAAAAAATGTCATATCAGAATGAAATAAAAAGAAATATGCCCAGAAAAAAAAAAAGTCAAAATACCATTCCCTAAAACAAAAGCTCATTTTTAAAGGGAAATCTTAAAAAAAAAAACCTATGAATGAAACAGCAGCTGAAAATGACGAGTGTCCTCAAATGAACCACCACATAAAATTAAAGTGATTGTAAGGGTTATTTTTTTTGTTCTGTTTTGTTTTTTAATAACAAGCATGTCATACACGGGTTTTGCACAGAGCAGCCCCGATCCTCCTTTTGTGGCGCTCCTGGCTTTTCCTCTTCATCGGGTGCCCCCCACGGAGAGCCACTTTTCATGGGGGCACTCATGTGGTGCACGCTCATGGATCCCACTGCTGCGTCCATTGACACAGCCAATGGCTCCTGCTGCTATCAATCCAATGAGGACCCAAGACAGAGACTGGAGCCACTGGGCTTGTGCACGTCGCTGGAACAATCAGGTTCAGGTAAGAAAAAGGGGGGCTCTGGGGGGCAGCTGCAGCACAGAAGGTTTTTCACCTTAATGCATGAGGTGAAAAACCATGAGATTTTACAACCCATTTATGGCAAAAACAGAACATAAAAAGGCAGCAAAGAGGTTGATTAGTCATCGGAATAAAAAGTACAGTCTCCTAACTGATCCTAAGCTCTCTCCGTAGTTTGTCAGTTTTCTCTATAATTTTCCTACAGCTTCCATTACACTGAAGCTCTGCCCCATCCCCTATTATAGTGAGGGACTGGCTAATCTAAAAACCCCCTAATTGGTCCTTCTAAGCCTTCCGCCCCTATTTCAAAGTTCACATAGTTCCTTATGGTTAAAAAAATTCTCCTACTCAGTTATGGATACTGTGCACATATTCCACCGCAAAAGGTCAACATGGTCCACCTATTATTAGTCATTTATATATTTAATAACGTTAATAATCTCCTGGGGGAATCTGCATATGAATTTGCTGGGATTGCAAACCTTGAACGTGCAGGTACACTGAACCCATGGTAGTAATGAACCCATACCTTATACCTATTACTGGCTTGTAAAAATATTTGCCAATGTAGAAATCTCCAGAGAGCTGTGGAATTACCATAGTGCACTTTGATCATCTTGATCATGTGTTATGAAAATCCACCTAGAGATCATATATAGACACAGCAGCATTTTATTACTTGACTCAAATTAAAAGCTGGCATCTAGTAGGGATAGTGCATGTGATAAAATATTGCAACAGATCACAATATATATATATATATATATTGTTGGGGGAAATTACAGTATTACAGTACATTTTTGAATATTTTTATTTTACATTTATGATTTGTAACGCAAAAAATAAAGTGAGACTTTATTACACATTAGTTTTACTTACATGTATTTATTTCCACTGCTTAATTTGCAAATCATGTGAACCTCTTGAAAATCAAAGTGCTTAAGAATGTGGTGAAATACGCTCATGAAAGCTTTCATTTTATGCAAAGCCAGATAAAAAATTGGAACATATCCTGTTTTACATAATATTGAGGGAATAATAAATCAAAAAAATAGAGGCTGCAACACCAAGGAAAGAACCTTAATCAAATCACAGTGAAAAAGATAACCACATAAATTGCCTACTATAAAATACAAGCTAGAAGATATCTGCAGCCCAAGTATATGAATACTATTTACAACATAATGAATGCATTTTTGGGGTCAATCACTTATAAAATGAATGTGTAGAATAGACAGATTGCACGTAATAGCCATCAGCTCACAGTTTTAGCACATTTAGTTAAATTAGGAACAAACACTTTATGTTCTAAAATAAAACAATCATTATTTGCAATATCAGCCATTATTTTCAGTCATGACAGCCAAACAGAGCTGAAAATAACAGTCACATGGCTATAACCAATGATCATTATGGCAATTAACACATAACTTAGTGAACTGAGCTGTTGTCATTACATCAAAAAGATGGTTGGATAGTTATTACAGAAAAAAAAGCTGTTTTATACTATAGAAACAGGCAGCACATCCTCTACCACAGATCAAGATCAAATCAGTAAGCCAGAATGGTTGGAAGTAGAGAACGTATGAAGGAATTCACAAAGTTGGTGGTACATTTTTATTTGATATTTTTTGGTCTGTTAAATATATCCTTGAAAGAGTTTTCTTATCTGTTCAGTAAGTGCAAAAAAAGAAAATACCTGTTGAACGTGTCAGAGATTTGGAGCTGTTCAATTTTGAAAGAATATAATTATTCCATAGTCAGGCAGCAGATAATAAAGGCATTTGCATGGAAGATAAAATACTAATTCATGAGATAAAATGCTGATGTATTAGCAACACTGACTTTCAGTAGTTGCATATTTCATTCGCATATTACCAATTACACTCCTCCAAAATATTTATGTTTTGAGCTGAACATTTTGATGAGAGAATGAGGAGTAAGTAATATAATGAATGCAGTTAAAATAAATTGTACACATTACTGAATTGGCCTAAACGCTAGTTTGGGAATAGGATGACTGGAGGTGACTCGGTGAGCTTAGCTCACAGAGACTTATGCCCTAATAAGCCTGGTAAGCACTCATGCTGGAATTTCCTTTGTGGTTTCCCAACCCTTTAAGCCATAATGGTAATCCTTTAATCATAATTTCATTACTTCATCTAAGTCATTTAACACACGTGCCAGATATGTCTGCATTGTGTATATCCAGAAGTCCCATCTATGCCTTGGTCTAATGAGTTGATAAAACATGAAATAACATAACAGCCAATAATAAACTGATGTGGAAAATCGGCAAATGTTACAAACAGGGTGAACCCATATGACACAAATGTTTGTTTTGAAAGTATCCTGAAAAGCTTGCAATTAATATTCATACTCATGCTAGAGTACCGTATGCACCATGCCTTCTAAGATATAGTCTTTGTCCATTGCCTGAACTTATATTTGACAACCTAAGAATTGTTACTTCCCTTGAATGTTGAATAAAAAATACAGAAACAACCACAGATGCACTTATATGGATTAGAATTTTAGTTGTATTACATCTGTTTAAAATTATTTTTTATATCATATTTGTTCAAACACATTTTTAACACGAGAATCCTCTTCCCTCATATTCATCATCTCGTTATTTTCCATAATGGATTATAAACTGCTTACAAAAGAACTAGTATACTTTTGGAAAACTTTTCTTCTAAACCTAGCAGAAAGTCTGTAAACAGAGCACTACAACCTAATTGAAGTCTAATGTAGGTGAATCTTGTAATTTTTATCTGGCCTTTTTCAAGGCTAAATTTCAAGTTTTTAATTTTTTTAAAGGAAAGTGTAGCTGGGCTTTAGCTTTTAATGCAGCTTAAATTGAAACATACACAAATAATTGAAATAGCTTGTGTGATGCCTAAAAACTGCAGTGAAGTTACAGAACAGTAAGAGAAAAAAAAGGGGTGGAGTTCCCCTTAAAATTCATACAAAAAAATGATCTAAGCATGCAATCTGAATATCTAGAAAAAGGAGGAAAGCAAGTGTTAACCCTCACCTTCCTGAACAAAATCAGGCCACATGCCTGTAAACATTGGAAGGATAATTTGCAAGCGGGGTGGCACTCTCTCCTTTCTGCAAGACACCTTGTCCCCACATTGGATAAAGGAGAAAAGGCTCATCCCCACATTCTGTCCCTAAAAAGGGTGTGGGGCTTCTCCCATTTTAATAAGGGGTCCCCAGATATCCACCCCCCAGGGGGAATGAGTATGGGGTACACTCATACTGTACACTTTATTTTTTATTCCCAACAAAAACTCAAAAGCAAAATGACGGAACCCTGAGTTAAATTTGTTTGTCTGTTGGGCGGGGTTTTTTTTGTGGCATTATTACTGGGTTATCGGGTCATCGTGACTGATGCTGGATCCTGGTGTTGTGATTGATGAGACAGCAGTAATGTAAATCGACAGCTTAGAAATCCTGGGTGATGTCTTTGACCAACTTTGTCAATCACGTCATCCAGGACATCATTTGCATGTTTACCGCTTGCAAGATTTCCGCCCAATGTCGAAAGGCATTTAGCCTGGTATGGTTCCAGAAGTAGGAGCCAAATGCTCACTGTCTTCCTATTCCTGGTTGCATGCCTGGTTAAGAGCCTGGTATGAATTTTATACAATGGCCCATATAAATTCACTGTCAGTCATGACATCCTGTGTTGTAGATCTAGCATCAATCACAATGACCTGCCATCTGACAGTGTTACCCTGCTGCCACAATGATCCTTCCACTCAGCAATGTTGCCCTGCTGCACTACTGCCAAAAAATGGCAGATCCCAAGCTGGCTGTTGTATGTAAACAAAGCAGCTGGGGATCCTGGGTGATGTCATTGACCAGAAGGATAGAGTTCACCCCTTTTTTTTTTACAATTTATTTAGTTTCCAAAACATATTACCAACTGTTTTTACATTCATAATGAATACAAATTGAACTGCTCTCAAATATTTGTCTGTTGCTCTCTTCCCCATAACAAACTATCTGCTGTAAATCTGGAATCTTTCTCTAAACCCTTGAATATTAGAAAGCAAAATCTTAACCAAATTATTTACAGATCTAAACACCTACCACAATTCTTATTCAGTGCTCCACTAACATATGTTACCAACTTAGGTTAATATAAGTTTTTTAACCGCAACACATATGTAGATTAGTTATAAACAAGACATCATATCCTATCAATATATATATGTGAAGGAATAATAGGTAAATAAAATGCCAATTCTCTAGAACTAACATTCCCAATGTGTTTGTAACAGAAAAAATACTCACCACAAACTGCAAAGTTAGTGAAAATCTGTTTAAAAAAATGTAATGTGTGATGAGTCAACATGCTTCATGGCAGCAGGCACACATACAGCAGATGACATAATTATGTGAATCACTGTAATGTTAAATAATATTGTGGTGAAAAGATGGTTAAGAAAGGACAGGGAATGAATCACTGGTTTAACACTATACAGTAGATTGACTTAAGGGGAGCAAAATCACAGGTGATGATTCAATGTGAGTTGAATGTCACTGTCCTCTGTGGGTTATCAGAGATTGTGAGTCATCAAAGTCAGATACACTTCACTTTATTCAAATTACAGGATACAATTCCATATTTACCTATATAATGCAAGCACATTGCCAGTGATGGACTGGGGTACCTGGGTTCCATCACAGAAAATGAGTACAAAGGCTCACCCTGAAGCACTTCTTTATAAAAATCACAGCCAAAAATAGGTGTTTCCTGATCTACATGAACATGGATAAAAAGGATTGACTTTACTAGTAGCTTATCTTTAAGGTTAATTTACACTATCGTGTTGTGGTATCCCACCTTGCATTGGTGTGATGCAGTACCATTCATTCTACATAACATTCCAACACACCTTGCTGAAAGACATGCATTGTCATGCAGTGTACTGCCAGAAATGGTACATGCACATTTTTGATGGGTCTTGGTGTATTAGGCCGGCCATAGATGGTTCGAATCACAGCCAGTTCAGCAGGGACCAGCCGAGATAAGAACCATGTATCCATCAATTGACTTGGGTACAACCAGCGTGTTGTATGAATTTTGCACCATCTATGGTCTGCCTAAAGCCCCATGCACATGGGCCGAATGTCGGGCGACATCAGCCGGTTCAATAAAATCCGTCCGACATTCGGCTAGTGTGTATGGCTGCCAGTCCAACAGAAGCCAGCCAATGGCTGAGAGTATATAATAAAACACTGGGCAAATGGCGCTACCTCTGTGTGTGTCCCTCAATTACACCATTAGGGGGACTAATGAATGCAGGTGTTTATAGTAAGTTTGAAGATTGTACTTAAAGTGACTCTGCTCCAAAGAACTAAATTTGCTCAATTAGTGTGCTAACATAAAGTGACTGTGCTTGAAGAAGGTGGTGATAAATAGACTCTTGTGATTCGTGGAAAAATATATATGTTGGTGAATACAATCAGTTGAGATAAAAACTTAAATATATGTTGAAGATATAAAATCAAAATATATGCCTGCCTCCAAGTGAATTAAAATTTGTTAAATTCATTAGCTGTGTATATAATATTAGTTAAAAGAAGTATATAGGATCAAGATATATGCCGCCTAGGGGTGAGTTAATAGTAATAGTATTCAAAATTCATTCATTAATTGTGCATGTAGTTTAAAAATAAAGAATATAATATTGGTTATAAGAAGTAGAAATTAAAATATGAATTATATAGTCCAAAATGTTTCTTATGTTATACAAATGAAGCTTCTCCGGACTTGTGCTATCAAGTTTAATTGAGCAAAGAAAAATCTTCGTGCATTCAGTGTTGTGACTTTCTTCCTCGGTGTTGTTATTACAGGTGACTTCA
>BLSH010365507.1:1306950-1331768 GCA_018402905.1 Glandirana rugosa
TTATTTACGGACGGCTATTGTGGATTTTATTCCTTTTAACACCGCTTGGATGGAGGAACATCCGTAATTAACCATCGTGAGGACACAAGAGGAGGAACTAGGAGATCGAGCCCAGGACCTGTCAAGACAACCTGTGCGCTGTGGAAAATGTTTGGATAGGAGGATCCCAGACGCGTCCAGATAAGGCTCCCACAGGCGTATACCCCTGCAGGGGTGCCTGTGTCTGGTGAGTGGGGACACCCCTAGGCGGCATATATCTTGATCCTATATACTTCTTTTAACTAATATTATATACACAGCTAATGAATTTAACAAATTTTAATTCACTTGGAGGCAGGCATTTATTTTGTTTTTATATCTTCAACATATATTTAAGTTTTTATCTCAACTGATTGTATTCACCAACATATATATTTTCCACGAATCACAAGAGTCTATTTATCACCACCTTCTTCAAGCACAGTCACTTTATGTTAGCACACTAATTGAGAAAATTTAGTTCTTTGGAGCAGAGTCACTTTAAGTACAATCTTCAAACTTACTATAAACACCTGCATTCATTAGTCCCCCTAATGGTGTAATTGAGGGACACACACAGAGGTAGCGCCATTTGCCCAGTGTTTTATTATATATTATTTCCTCTCTCGGGAGGTTCCGGCGGGGCAGCTTCCTCATAGAAGAAATAGAACCTGATTATACCCCTTTTTATCCTAAGCGTGGAGTGTTTTTGAATTATAATGTCTGAGAGTGCTGATCTGTGTGTTCTGGTGGTGGTGGGGGGGCATCCCCCTGTCAGAGCACAACAGCTCAGCGAGGGACATCGATGCACTAACATCAGATAATTAGCTGACAGTTCAACCCGCAGGGTTGAATGGAAAAATCCTCATAGTGTGTACCAGACTTTAATCACACTTTCAACACAATTGTGTAAAAGGTGAGATAAATGGCTCCAGACTGAAATAATAGGGTCGATTTACTAGAGGAGTAAAAGGCTATTCCCCCATGAATTGTTCACTTAGCTTAGTTAATGTGATTTGTGTTACCTTTAAATACCTAAATATATGCAAGGGAAAAAGAACACAGATCGTTTCCTCACACATGATTGGATGATCATCCATGAACAGCCATTTTGCAAAAGAAGCATACACTTTACAATATAAGACTTGTAATGTTTCACAATTACAAGTGGGTAGCAATAGTAGTCTCAAATTCATTTGAAGTGAATTGCAGAATGTTATGCAGTATGTACATATCAACAGTCTTACATTACCCTAATAAATGAAAGCCCTTCCACAATATACAACAAAAAGATTTGTCCATAAATATCCAGGTAAATATATCATATGTGGAATGAGAAGATCTATCATGAGTTAGCATGATCAAGCACACAAAGAAAAAGAGGCACCCAGATGCACATACAGTACATACAGACACATACATATGTACACAGATTTTCACTTGTCTAAAGGCTCTGCAGACTCTAAGATGGGCTTAACACTGTTCCCATACCTCACTCCTTCCTGAGAACTGTTACTTGTGACAGTCTTTGACTCAGGCAGTGGGGTAGGAGAAGGATGAATTTAAGGCTATATTGACAAGCTACAAAAAGGCCTAACAAATAACCTACATAATATAGCCCACCAAAAGATCCCACTGGCCTTCTTCACAGGCAGGCTTAAGCCATCCAGCAGGCATGTTAAAAGAATTTGACATTTTTAATGTTTCAAGCATTATAAAATCGTTACTCCTCACTAAGTAGTATTTTAGTATATTTTTTTCATTGTTACGTGTCCCCAAGGGCAGTGTCCACCTCCTTGTGCTCCTTGTTTGACAATCCCTTGTCCATTAGCCCTAAAAATGGTCAGAAAGTGTTTACAGATTTGGCTCCCATTGTTATTTTTGGGTAATGTTCTTGGCACAGTTTAACAAATCTTCTGTAAAACAAACCCAGGTGCATTTGACTCATCCCTACTGCTTAGGGATGGGTGAATCTGTCCAGATTTGTTTAAAATATGACCAATTGAAACTTAGAGGACAATCCCCCTGAAGCCTATGGGGGTGGGGGGAGTCTTCTTGTTTTTAGGACTAATAGGCAAACAACTGTCAAAAACCTGTAACATTGAAAATACACAAATCTTTTATATAAAGTGCTTGGGGTATACCTTAAAGCTGTACAATTTTCATGGACAGTCTCAGCGACAAGATACCTGGGCAGGTCATATTTTGCTGCGGATTTTTTTGTTTTATAATTAGCTTGAACTACACATAGCAGCAGTATCCCAATATGATGCATTACAGTTTGATAAAAGGCTTCCGTTTTTAGGGTAGATTTAGCAGTGACATGTTTTTTTCGTCAAAGATAATAGGCCCAATTTAACCATCAAATCCTGTCAGGCTCTTAATAAGATTGGTTGACTGCAGATAATACAGCAGAAAGAATAAGCCAAAATGTATTAGAGAAAAAGAGTACAGGCAGAGAGTGTAGATGACACAGCATTGTAAAATTGGCCAGCAGCAGCAAATTTAGAAAAACAAAGCTAGACCAAATTTACTAGAAGCTATTGGTTGAACTGGATGGACTTGTGTCATTTTACAGCCAGACTAACTATGTAACTCTGGCTCATATTTTATCAAATTATTTAAGGTCATGCAGAGAACACAGTGCTGTAAAATTGTCCAGCAGCAGGGCAGTTTAAGTAGGCATAATAGGCCTAGCTCGTGTATTCCGAACATTTATTTAAAAAAAAAAACTGTAACAAAAGACCATTTTTTTTTTTTTTTAAAGGAAAGACTTAAAGCAAAAATTAGCTTAACCTAATATAAAGTCCCTATCAACATAGAATAAAAACTATATACCCAAAAATAAAAGAAAACCCCAAACTACAACCCTCTGAAACGAACCGTCAAGGGAAGCCTTGCTGCAAATGTTGCTACAGAGAGAACAGCAGGTTAAAGTGACTGCTGGCCTCAAATCGTCCCCAAAATATAATGATAGACAAAAAAAAGGTCACAATAAAAAGAAGGCAGCCCATATAAATTAAGTTGATTGTCCAATGGGCTATAAATCAGAATTAATGTATTGTGTCCTAATGACCCTAATCTTTCCATATGCATTTTGTCAGTTTTCTCTGTGCTTTCCCTACAGCAACTTCAAATTTACTAATACTATAGCTACTCTGGGCTCTCCATTTTATAGTGAAGGGGCTGGTTTATCCAAAAAATTCCCCTTATTGGTCCCTCTGGGCCTGCTGGTCATTGTTCTAAAGCCATGCAGTGCATTGTGGTTTTATAAAAAAAAAACTCTGTGCAAACTTGCACAATAATTCATTGGGACTTCAAAACTTGAACCTACAAAATGTATCTAAAACCTATAGCAGTGGTGAACCCAAACCTTGCCTCTAATGCTCTTTAATAAATACCTAGCAAGTCTGATTTTTAGTTTTAAAGTTTGAAAAGAAATATGCAGAAACACAGAAATATGAAAATAAATATATATCCAAAGTGTAGTGTAGGAGGAGTAGAAAGCACTCTTTCACAAGTGTTACAACAGTAATATAATGAGTTGGAAAGAAATACTGCAATTTGCATTATTAGTAATACTCTTTACCCTAATATGAACATGCTTGATGATTCAGTCTACTTCATTTTTACAATAGTACAGAAACCAGGACCAGACTATCTACAATATGAACATGAATGAAGTATGGTGTGTGAAAGGGCTGCACTATGTCACAATGTAGAGATAATCTGGTGTCACTCAGGGTTCTCACCCATGCAGCTTGAGGGGCTTAGGGATGTGTGTCTCAATAAGAAAAACTGTCCTTTAAGTTTTGGCAAATTGTTGATTGGGTCCTGGAACTCAGAGGCTTTGCAAGGCATTGTGTGGGTTGAAGCCTCCAACACTGGATCCATATTTTGATGGTTACCAGAACCTACTGAATCTGTAGGTGTGCACAGGCAGGCCTTATGGTATGGGAGCTGAGTAGAGCTCAGGGCTCCACCTTCCTGAGGAGACCATTGTGCTGTCAGGGAGTAGCAGGTGCACAGACTGACTAGAAATATACTGTCTATTTGTCTGCACTGACTAGGATATCTAGAAGATACAGTTGCTGTAGGAGTAGTGTGTGAACACGGTCATGTACTGACCAATGAGACTGTGTTCTAATAGATTGAGAGCCAGTGTAATCTGAAATGGGGCTGCTTTATAGCAAGGGGGCTGTAGTTTTGCTTTGGACACTGTGTGATCCTGAATCCCCTGTGTGAAAAACCCCAGTGTAAGAAACGTTACTTATATAAAGGTGGCCAAAGAGAGCCCTTAAATGAATGTTGGTGAGTGGACTACATCCTTAATAGCTCTACCATTGACTCTATATGTTTCAGATAATATAAGTACTATATATAGTCTGATGCCAAATTTATATGGGAAAAATGTTTCAGTTCTATGATTTCTGTAAGCTTATCAATTCTGGAGTACCAGTCTGTCAAAGAAGGCTTGTGTGTGGACATTCAGTATGTTGGAATTATGAGTTTGGACACATTAACAATATTGAATAGTAGTGTTTTTGTGTGCATGGAAGTTTGTGTGTGTTAGTTTGTTGTGGTTTAGTAAGGCTTGAGCAGGTGTTGAATTCAGAGATTCACCTGTTTTCACAGGAATTCACTGCATGATATCTTGCCAGAATTGTTGGATAAATGGATAGGGTCTCCACATCTGAAGATGGGTGTGTTCTTCACAGTAACACCTGTAACATAGGCTGTCACTGGAGGGGAAAAGTTTATGCAGAGTCATGGTACTTGGCACTATCTAGAATGTACTTTGAAGTTATTATACTGGGTATTCACACTGATAGAGTCCTTTATCACAATGCCATTTACATTCTCAAATTCTTGGTCTGTAAATGTGTTTTGTAAAAGTCTTATTCTCATTTAGGGAACACAAGGTCTGCTACTTGGTTTTGTGTGTTCGAGCACAATTTGGTACAAAGCTGAGATAAGATGCTGCAAGGGAGAATCAGAAATGCATAGCTTTTCCAAAGTGGTGAGGTCTCTGCTGTATTTGGGGTTTGGGGAAGTGTTAATAAAGAATTAAAGGAGAGAAGCGGCACCCCACTAACGGCAGCATTTAGTATAAAAACACATTTTATTAAAATTACACTTACAGGAATAAGATGTACATTGGGCATCGAGATAATGTAGTCCTGGGATTCTACTCCGTGATGTGCCTGGTGGTGGTGTAGGTCCCACAGTCCTGGTGTCCTGGCTGCACCGGTGGTGTCCGGAACTTCAAGAATTCAGGTGGGCTGGGGGGGTATCCTAAGGCCGGGATCCGGTGAGGCCTGACGGAGGAGCACGGATGCCTAGACAGCTGCATACCTCCTCTCTCCTCCACCCGGATCCCGGCCTAATGATGCCCCCCCAGCCCACCTGAATCCTTGAAGTTCCGGACACCACCGGGCTGTGGGACCTGCACCACCACCAGGCACATCCCGGAGGAGAATCCCAGGACTACATTATCTCGATGCCCAATGTACATCTTATTCCTGTAAGTGTAATTTTAATAAAATGTGTTTTTATACTAAATGCTGCACTTAGCAGGGCACCGCTTCTCTCCTTTGCTACCTTGACAGAGTTGCTTCTGCTCCACGGGCAGGCTGCCCCATGGCTCCATCCCACCTTCCTCTACCCTCCTTCTGCCATGCTCCCTAGGACCCTGAAGCTCTCATCCCCCTTGCTGCTGTGCATCCTGTAAGCGCTGCATCCTACACATCATAGTTAATAAAGAATTAGGTTGCAGGTAAGACCAGAGTGGTACACCTTTCACATTGGAGGTGTCAGTAAAGGACTGTCCATCCCAAAAAATAGAAGAGGTGTCATGTTATTAAGTTCTGGTGTAGTTCCCAGTGTTTCAAAAAAGGTGGGGACATACCTGCAGAAAATTCATAGTTGTTTCAATTCAGTGATAAAGCACGTGGGTTCTAAGAAAATGTTGTCAGATTGACATAGATTGTAGAGTACCCTTTTGTGAGTGGTGATTTATGAATTTCTGGATAAACCATGGGGAGGGGTTGAGAGACATTTTAGATAGTTAGCACTCTAGAACCACCAATGCTGCAGTCAATGATTCTGGTAAGTTAGCAGCCCCAGTAGTACTTTTCCATATCAGGAACAATTATGCCCTTCTGTGTTTTGGGGAGGGAAGGGGTTGCACTACTACCCTTTGCATGTAAAATGGATAGAATAGGGAGCGTATTGAGTGAATGATAATTTTTGGTGAGTGGAATAGTATACCGTATTTTTCGCTCCATAAGATGCAATTCCCCCCCCCCAAAAAAATGGGGGGAAATGTCTGTGCGTCTTTTGGAGCAAATATATACCAGGCCACCCCCCCCCCCCGTCACCACCGGGAGCCCAGACACCCGCAATCACCAGCCATCAAAGCTTCCATCTAGAAAGCTTTGTAGAAAAGCTTTCTAGATGGAATAGGGTGAAGACTTTTTTTTAAGGTGGTTATGAATGCCACGGAAGGTTGTTAGGTATTGAAGTTAGATTGTTTTATCCATAAAATGAGTACAGTTGTATTAAATGCTTTTTAGTACAGTGTTGCAACAGTAAAATTCTGCTCCTGCAGTACATACTTTTTTACCACATTGACCTTCACCCAGTGTTAGTGCTATGAGATTCAGTACAGTCAAGTAATCATTTGACTAATGAAAACTATTCATCAGTCTCCTCTATGACAGAGGCTCATTCACTCACAGATTAAACAAAGGTCTGCTTGGTATATTAAAGAAGGTAATGGGCCACCTGAGCATTTTCCAATAATCCATAATATCTTTGTTGATCCCAAGCTTATGCATACGCTGAGATTTAGAACACGCTTACAGTTATATAACTTTACACGCTTACATTTACTGTATATAACTTTAGTAAACCTAATAAGCACACAAGTGGTATTAAATATTGGTTTACAGCTCTGGCATTTTTATAATATTTACTTTTTCAATTTTACTGCTCTTATAGGGTAGAAAGCAAAGATGAACATTCATGCTTAAAAAATATAGGAAAGAAAAGTGTTTGCTTTATTAAAGCATCCAGTTAGATTCTAGCTGCAATTTGTGGTGTCCAAGTTAGAAAGAAAAAAGCCAATATAAAACTATAAATCAAAACACTTTTAATGATATATACTGTATAACAGACCAAAAGAGACCTACTGGGTGATACAGTCGATAACAGAATTTTAGTAGCCATTGGATCAGTGGCGCTGCCCCCCCCATCCATGCGTCTGATGCCCTAAACTACATGCAGGGTGCCGGACACATGGATTCCAATGTTTTTTTTTTTTCTTGTTTGAAGCACGTGATTAGAGCCTGAGGCTCTAATAGGCTTCAAAAAAGAGCCTGGGCACACCCACTTGTGTAACAATAGCGATTAAATATTCGCTATTGTCTTCCTCATTCTCCTCACGGCCAATCAGGAAGCCCCTATTGGCCAGGGAATCTTAGGACTCCCTAGCCAGTCGTGTATGAGGACACACTTCCTGTTCCTGTGCAGCTGGGAGCAGAATGTCCCACTGCATGCTCGCAGGAGCGGCCCCGGCTCTTCCTTCACTTACTCCATAAGGTAAGGCAGCATTGTCATGGCACATTCACAGTGTCTAGCTCGTCTCCCACGGCGGGGGTGGCAGGTTATCACTGTAGTTTGTCTCCCGGGGCTGGCAGGTTACCTTCACTGTTCATCTCTATCGCATGGGGGGGGTTTGGGTGATCCCGTTCGTCTCTCCTGGGGGGGGGGGGGTGATGTTAGTTTGTGCATTCACTGCATTGGATAAGTGTACATTGGATATATGTGTTAATCTGATTACATATGAAATAGTGGATAATGCGGGGTACACATATGGGGAAGTATGGGTGGTACGTAAAGATAGATATATACAGTGTATATATATATATATATGTTTGGACTGTCACTAATGTTTTTCAATGATTCATACCTAGTTTTAGATCGTATTAATAAAACAATATCTTAATCTTATAAATGGGTTTGTGTAATTGTATGGCACCTTTGTCACCATTATTTCTTTGTTTGAATTCCATTAAGAATTAAGAGCCCACAGCCAATACAGTAGCATAAAAACAGTCAGCAGCAAGACATTTTAATTAGGGGAAATAGACTGAAATGCAAAGGGTACAGGCAGGTGTTTTATTACAACAATTATAGGGGAAGTTTAAAAAAGTGCTGACAGGAGGCTTTCTTATGAAATGGAAGAGATTGTGTTTTTTTCTTCTGTCACAAGTGCTTCTGTGTGCCCAGCATTTTCTGTTAGTGTACACTAAAGTCGACCATAGATTATGTGATTTTTTTCCCCCGCAACCATGGGTTGCAAGAAAGAAAATCCCTATTGTGTCCTTCTGGCAGGTGGCCATGGGGAGCCTTCCCTGCCAGCAGAACACAATGATTATTGCTGGCGGCTATAGCCTGTGGCAATAATTGCATGCTAGAAATCTGACTTGCTGGTTCTACCCAAGTTGATCGATGGATCAACTTGGGTACAATCAACTGTCCATAGATGGATCAAATCTTGGCCAGCCCTTGCTGAACCGGTTGATATTCGAACTAGATCTATGGCTGGCTTAAGCCACCCATGCAGACCTCAGTGTACAGCCATGGCATGATTGTGTGCTGGGACAAAGTAATTCCAAACCTGGAAGAAAACCAGGAGAAGATGCAAGTGCTGGCAACGAAGGGCAGCATTGACATAACAGCACTGGAAGAGGTAACTTTTCTAAGTAGGTCTTCAATGTCGAGCAAATATGTTGTGCATACTTGCACATTATGGTAAAAACTTCTGGGGGCACACAATTTTCAATTCAGTCTGGTGGAATATTTTCTCTTTAAAAACAACAGCTGATACAGGAGTGTAAAATTGGCCAGCAGCAAAACAATTTTAATGAGCTAGGTCCCAAATTTACTAGAGACAAAGACAAAGAGCACAGGTAGGGCTTTTACTACATGAATTAGGAGACCAAAGATTGCACAGCACTATGAAACGGGCCAGCAGTAGAACTGGGTTAGCTGGGACCAGTAGTTCACCTGATGAGCTGTATGTCTGTCTTTCTTCAATAAAAGATATTGGATTTTGGAGTGCGGCTGTCCAACCTACGTTCTGATCCATATAGAGGGTTGATTGTCCTAGAGTGGTGATTCCCCCTTTGGCCAGCAGTAGAGTTGGGCGAACAGTTCAAGCCGAGCAAAAGTTCGGCCCAAACATCGCCTGTTCGCCCATTTGACAAACACACAAATTTGCGGGGCGCTTGGCAGGATGTTCGCCCGGCAAGCGCCCCACAATGCACTGTGCATTGCACAGTGCATGTTAGGGCCCTAATTGGATGAAGCAATGCATCTGACCACTGGTCAGGTGTAAAGCTTTGCCCAATCAGGGCACAGTCAGAGCCATGATTGGACAAAGTCATGATGACTTTGCCCAAACATGGCTCAGTGCTCATAGTCCCACCCGACACTATAAAAGGTTCCTTTCCACAGGAACCTTATGCAGTGTGTTGTTGGAGTGGAGATAGAGCAGGGCTTTGTTTGCTACTAGTGAATTTGTGTGTTATTGTGACTGTGAGTGTAGATTGTCAGTGAAGTGTTAGTGTAGTGTGAGTATAGTGTAGCGTCAGTGTAGTGTGTCAGTGCACTGTTAATGTAGTGTGAGTATAGTGTGGTGTCAGTATAGTGTGGTGTGAATATAGTGTGTCAGTATAGTGTGAGTATAGTGTAATGCGAGTGTAGTGTGAGTGTAGTATTAGTGTAGTGCAGTGTTTAACACAGTATTACATAACATTTAGTGCAGTATACCCGAGGGAGCACAGGTTGAAATATCTTGAGGACACCTTAAAGAGGAGATTATGTAACACCTTTCCAGACTCTGGTAGGTTACAGTCTCATGGAAAAGGGAGAAGAGGGCCACCTAAGTGATGCATTCAAAAAATTTTTAGTCCTCAACGCCCAGGGCTATCAGCTTCCACATCCCATCGGGAGTGTCTGCATCATATGGTGGAAGATTATCTAGAGGCGAAAACAGACATGGAGAGCTATCCAGCAGATGATCCACTGGGTTACTGGATCATGAGAATAGACCACTAGCCTGAACCTGCCCAGTATGCAATTGAGCTGCTGGACTACCCTGCATCCAGTGTGCTTTCCAAACAGACATTCAGTGCTGCCGGAGGTTTTGTGAGAAATAAAAGCGAGTGTCTGTTGACAGACTCAGTTGATGGCTGACATTTGTCAAAATGAATCAGTCCTAGATTAGCAGCAGCTATCAAGCCCTTGATGCTGATTTCGCTGATAAAATGCTCTTGGGATCTGGAATCTCTGCAAGACTGTCTAGGCTGCCTAACTTTTTGGGTGTTAATTTTATCTTGAAGAAATTTTTCGGTATAGGTTTCATGGGCACAATTAACACATAAGGACCAATTTCCGCACCTGTTTGACAGGTGCATATAATTTACATTTTTTACAGAAAGGCCAATTCATGCTTTAATCACATGTACCTCTATAGGGTTATGGTGTGAAGGCACCACCAACACCCAAAGCCCAATTTTTCCGCACCTGTTTGAAAGGTGCATATGCCTTCAGTTTTTTACAGAAAGTTCTTGCTTTCATCAAGAGTACCTCTAGCCATTTCCTTTCACTGCTCTGTAGATCAGTGGTGGCTTCAGCAGCAGAATGAGTTTGCCACTAAACCAAAAACCATTCCTTAATGGCCTTACTAGTAAGCCAGTAATGGTGAAACCGAAGTGGGGTATGGAGTACAAGGGATACCTGATCTCTGTGGATGGCTAGATGAACATATAGCTTGCCAATACAGAAGAGTATATTGATGGGGCATTGTCTGGACATCTTGGAGAAGTTCTAATAAGGTGTAATAATGTATTGTGTATACTAGGATTATAAGAGGAGGAAGAAGATAGCGAGATAAAGCAATTTCCAAATTAGTTTTGTAAATTTATTTTGAAACTTTTCTTGGTTTCTGAGGTTATTGTTGGACAATGTTTTTGTATGTTTTGTTAAGAAAAATAAACAGATTAGCTCTATAGGCTTACGGTGTGAAGGCAACAGTAACAACCAAAGCTCAATTTTTCCACACCTGTTACTTCTATCCAAAGTTTGTGAAAGAGACACCAGACTTTATCTAAAAAAATAGTTAATCTTGGCCTATGCGTACTATAATTTGGCTTCTTCACATAAGGCTTGCTCACTGTGGTGCAAAACTTTGATATTTCCATCCAAAGTCTGCCAAAGAGACACCAGAATTTATCCAAAAAAATTTCTAATCTTGTTCCCAGTGCACTAAATTGTGGCCTTATCATACGGACTGGCTCCCCAAGCTCTCGTTTACAAATAAAGAAAGCTTGCAGGGAAAATCAATTTAAGGCCTCATGCACACGGACGTTTTTTGACGCCGGCGTTTTCTGGCGTTTTTTGCGGCTCTCCATATTAGTCAATGGCTCCATAAAAACGCCAACGTTTTTGAGCTGTAGATGGCATTGGCGTTAGTGAGCTGAAACTAGAACCCATGGCCAGCGCGTTCTGAGGCTGTAACGTTTTGGCATTTTTTGACGCCGATGCCGCAAAACGCCAACTAACGCCAACAAACACCAACAAACGCCAGCTAATATTGTACCGGCGTTAACCGGCATTTTTTAAAGCTGACGTTTTTAGGTTGAAAAATAGCAGAGGGATGATTTTTTTTTTTTAAAACGCCTATTGGCGCCGCTCACTAACGCTCACTAACACCGATGCATAATGCCGAAAAACGCTGATTTTGTTTCATTGACGTCGGGCCCGACGTTTTGTTTATTTTTTAAGAAACGTCCGTGTGTATGAGGCCTGAATGTCATTTTTTTTAATATGTCAGTTTTGCTGCAGCAAGTTCTATACACAGTACAGATAGAGAGAATAGTTACCCCAATGGGGAATTTATAGGCAGATTAGGGAGAATGAGGAGAGTGTAACACAAGTGTTACACTCTCCTCATACTCCCTAATCTGCCTATAAAGTCCCTGTTGGGGTAACTATTCTCTCTATTTGAGTCTTTGGGATGTTGGCAGTTCTGTTTTGTTTCAAGTGGTGAACTAGCCCATCTCTCTGTAATATACACGGTACAGATGCGCCACTTTAGGGGCAGACTAAGGGGACCCTCCAGGCACTATATTCAAAGGAATTTTCATGTTTTATCACTTCACTTTAAGCATCATTAACCACTTGCGTACTGGGTACTTAAACCCCCCTCCTGCCCAGACCATTTTTCAGCTTTCAGCGCTGTCGCATTTTGAATTACAATTGCGCGGTCATGCGACGCTGTACCCAAACAAATTTTTTATCTTTTTACCCCACAAATAGAGCTTTCTTTTTGTGGTATTTGATGAGGTTTTTAATTTTTTTGAGCTATGAACAAACAAAGAGTGACAATTTTGAAAAAAGAACATTTTTTTTTACTTTTTGCTATAATACATATCCAAAAAAAATATATAAAAAAACAAATTTATTCATCACTTTAGACCGATATATATTCTTCCACATATTTTTGGTAAAAAAAAATTGCAATAGGTGTATATTGATTGGGTTGCGCAAAAGTTATATCATCTCCAAACTATGGGAATTGATTTATGGCGCTTTTATTATTTTTATTTTTTACTGGTAATGGCGGCAATCTGCAATTTTTATCGGGACTGCGATATTGTGGCGGACAGATCAGACATTTTTGACACTTTTTTGGGACCAATGACATTTATACAATGATCAGGGCTAAAAATAGCCACTGATTACAGTATAAATGTCACTGGCAGGGAAGGGGTTAACCTGCAGTGGTCAATCAAGGGGTTAAATGTGTTCCCTCATTGTGTTCTAACTGTGTGGGGGCTGGGCTGGCTGGGACATAACAGATCTCACTGATCCCGATGACAGGGATCAGATCTCTGTTATGTCCCTTGACAGAGCGTGTTCCCCGCTCTGCCTCTGTTTTAGGTGATTGCGGGTCGCCGACAGACATCAAGTCCGCCCGACCTGCAGGCACGCTCAGCTGGCGGTGGCTGTGAGGGTGCGCGAGGAGTGCGAAAAGGGGCGGACCTCCATGGACGTCCCCCAGGCAATTCAGGTCCGCGCTGTACCCATATTCTGGCTATAGCGCAGATCTGTAGTGGTTAAAATCACTGCTTCTTTAAAAAAGATCTTTTTATAACAAAAAATGTAACATTGATACATATCCCCGAGGGCACTACCCAGGCCCCCATACACTATTTAAGGCCAATAACTTGCATATAAGCCTTCAAAATGGTGGACACTTTTGAATTCTCAAGTTCAGGTCTCATAGACTTTAATAGGGTTTGCGTCCAAACTTTTGCGATGTTCGAGGCTTCTGGTGCAAACCAAACCCGGGGGTGTTTGGCCCAACTCTAGGCAGCAGCAGAATAGTTGGAATCATGGAATTTAGGCCTATCCATTGTATGCCTAGCTTTTATTTTTACTATGTGGATGGGGTGAGGGGTTGCAGTGAATATAAGTGAAAGTATGAGGTGATTTTGCTTTTAGTTTTCGGTGACCACTTACCTTACATAAATTAGAAAATTAAAGACATGCTGTATAGGCCCACAATAATAAAAACAAAAAAGGCAACACAGAGACTCACTGCCTATAGAATTACCAACTTGAAGTAATGTACAGTTTCTTATTTAATCTTTCTCTGTGCGGTTTATCAGCATTTCCTATACTTTCCCTAAAGCAGCTTCCAATACACTCACGCTATATCTGCTCCACCACCCCCTTTTATAGTGAGGGAGCTGGCACATAACACCCCCCCCCCATTACTATTCTTTCTAAGCCAGCTGACCTAAGTCCAAAGGTAATGGCACTGTGATGATTCTGTAAAATAATATAGTAGGCAGGTTTGTCAAAGACTTTGCGGGAATGATGTTGTAAAAAAAAAAAAATGACAACACTGCTTAATGGCAGCTACAGCAGAGTTTCTTAACCAGTAGTGTACATATTCCTAGGGTTGTTTCCAAAAGGGTTAAGAAAACACTACATAAGCCACATTTATGTGGCACTGCTAAATAAAACAATTTAGGGTAAAACCACTTTAAATGTGAGTCCCTCACAGCACTCATTTGTATGCTCCCCAAACCCCACAGTGATGATACTAACAGCTCAAACTATAGGCCAATTTCCCTATTGAATCTAGACATTAAAATCCTTACAAAAATCCTAGCTACTCGGTTACAGAGGACAATTGGTAGACTCATACACAAAGACCAGACCGGATTCATACCCTTCCGCCAGGCTAGCGACAACATCCGACGTGCAGTTCTCCTGGCTCAGATAGCTAAATCTAGGCAAATCCCTGTTTGTTTCCTCTCAATCGATATTAAAAAAGCCTTTGACTCAATCTCATGGCAGTATATGCAATATACTTTGCGCAAATGGGGCTTCGGCCCTCATTTTTGGCAATGGGTCATGGCTGTATACAACAACCAATGTGCTTATGTAAAATATGCAGGATTCAAATCAGATACGTTTGACATCGGACGAAGAACCAGACAGGGATGCCTACTATCTCCCCTCTTATTCGCGCTAATGATAGAACCACTCGCCCACATAATCAGGAACTCTCCTAACATCTCAGGGATCGAACTAGGCGGTCAACACCACAAATTATGTCTTTTTGCCGATGACATTCTAATATTTCTTTCATCACCAATAGTCTCGGGTCCGAATTTATTGCCTATCCTGGATAACTTCGCTGAAATTTCTGGCCTAAAAATGAACCCTAAGAAATCAGTAGCCCTAAATATCACTCTAAAGAACCCTGAATTCGATGTATTGCAAAATTCCCTCCCATTCTCATGGGCACCCAACTCAATGCACTATTTGGGTATCTATCTTACTGCAGACCACACAAAGCTGTTCTCATATAATTACCGCAAGTTGCTGAAACAAGTATCAGAACTACTAACCCAATGGTCCCATCTACCCATCTCTTGGCTGGGTCGAATTAACGTGGTCAAAATGGTTATGCTGCCTAAATTTCTTTATCTGTTCCGAGTCCTTCCTATACCAATCCCCTCTTATTTCTTCAGAATCCTGCAGATTTGGAATATACTTGGGGCTCATCCAAACCCCGGACAAATAAAAGAGCTCTATTCCTCCACAAGCTTAATGGAGGGTTAGGAGTACCAGAATTTGGTAAATATTACGAAGCAGCCCAAATAGCATCCCTCACTAAATACCACGCTACACAAGAGGTCCCTATATGGGTGGCAATTGAATCAGTAGAAGTGGACCCTCTATCAGTATCTAACCTTTTGTGGCTAAAAGCATCGGACCATAGGTCTATACAACACCCAATTATTAAGCATAGTCTCAATCTCTGGGACAGCGTCAGAACTAAACTTCAGTTACAATCTAAGCATAATCCCGTGTTGTCTTTTATGAAAAACCCAGTGTTCCCACCCGCATGGGAATCCCCAACAAGCTTTTACCAATGGACTTCTCGAGGATTACTTAGATTGCACCACTTGGCTGCAAACACTGACATTCCCAATATTGACAGAAAAACATCAGATGCCCAATAAAGAATTATTTAGGTACCGTCAGATTAAAAATTTCTTCTCACAGTCAGGTAAAAACACGACACTGTTGAATCACATGTCGCGATTTGAACACTTCTGCAATAAAGATACGCACGCGAGGGGCCAAATATCTCAAATATACACACAACTTCTTACTTCCCCGAACACCCACATACCGAAATACGCACAATTATGGGAGACTGACCTCAACTGCAACTTAGATACGGCTGATTGGACGGCAATTTGGGCTGCTACCAAATCATCCTCTTTTAGCTTGTTCGCTATTGAAACGAACTATAAGGTCCTTCTGAGATGGTACATAGTCCCTTCACGCATAGCGAAGTTTGCACCTTCCTATTCTGCAGAGTGTTTTAGAGGTTGTCCAGATCCTGGCACCCATATACATACAGTATATGGTGGTCTTGCCCGGTAGTACAAAAATTTTGAAAATACATATTTGCAGTGGCTACACGAATGTTCGATACTCAAATCCCGCTAGAACCAACTGTTGCCCTACTTAATAGAAAATCTCCCATCCTTAGCAATAGACAATTTAAACTGTTTCTCCATTTATTGACAGCAGCCAAACAGACTATTGCTAAGGCATGGAAAACACCTAGCCTTAATATAATAAAAGCCAAAAATAGAATGACTAATTTCATGATTCACGCTAAAATTGACGCCATGGATAGAGAAATGGACCACAAATTTGAACTTACTTGGAATCCCTGGATAGCCAAATGTCTACCACCGGTGTTTGACTTAAAAGTCCTACTCCCTTGGTAAGGGCATATTATCGTAATATGAGGGTCTTGAGCGATCTGCGGGACATCCCAGTGGACATTTCTCTTTTTCTCTTCTTCTCTTCCTTTCCTCTCCACTTTCCTCTTCTATTTACCTCTCTATTCTCTCTTTTTCGTTTTTATTTCCTGTTAAGCCATACTTTGGGCCATAAGGTGCTCTCGGAAATTTCTACGTGATAGGATATGGTCTCTAATTGCCCACTAAGTGTGCAAGGTTGGTTAGAGGACTAGCTCTCCTAAATGTGCGATACCTTATTGAACCTCTTGACAGACATGGACTGCCTAGCCGCGCCAGCCTCATTCCAGAACAGCCCCGGCACAAATTAGCTCCCACTGGGGTGCCTAGGCAAGGGTGGGAGGGGCTTGGATGTGGCTGGGACGGTCCTATGGCTTTCACCGGTGCTATATGGCACTCAGCTTCCAGTTGCTGCCATTAGCCAGTGATTTATGGCCCACTGAGACCCATCTTCAACCTTACTTTTATAGTACGATAGTTATATACCTGTGTAAGACAAATGTACAATGTATATGTCTTACCATGTACACTAATGCATGGACTTTATTCGTTTGTACCTATTCTTTTTTTTTTACTAAAATAATAAAAAAATTGCAACATAAAACAATTTGTAGCTATAACCACATAGCAGAAAATGTGTGAGAAACACTGTCTGCAAACAAAAAATATTCAGCGATTTTGTTAAAATATGAAATAAATAACAGTGCATTACAGAATAATTTATTCTGATGCAATAATATACCTTGTCTAGATAAATGTAGTAAAGAGGCATTGATCGAAAAAAAGCTTTAAATAGTGTCCACTCTGACTGCCACCCAATAACACAGTGTTTGTTTGCATACATTTTAGTGTAATATTAAGGTAAGATCAAGTTATAGTTGTGTGAACAGAAATAAGCATGATGTTGTTTCAGCTCTTGAGCTTAGTGCTAACCCGTGATTGTCACTGCCACAACTGCTGAGACTTGTCATTGACTTAAAATGGAGCTGGGACAAATAATTGCTAAAGCAGAGTAACTTTCTATTAGCGCTGGGACGTCAAGTAGGTAAACTGGGCAATGTACCTATTGCCGTGTAGTGGTAGGAACTATTTACTCACCATGCTTAGATGCAGGCGCAGGCCTAATAAACTTTAACTAATTTCCCAAAGCTCCCTGGGTTCCTAGGCATGCTAAGGGTTAGTACTTTTCTCTGCTTCCCTCCCTCAGTAGCTACGAGAGGCCTCACCTGATGAGGCAGAGGCAGCTGGGCAGGTTATCTGAAGACAAGTGAGAAGGCATCTATTCTAAAAGCTAGCTTGTGTTTAGCTGGGCCAGAGCATAAAAGCTCACAGCTTCTCCAAAAGACCCAGCTACTTTGTGGAGCCCCTCCCTGATTACTACCAGAGTATTGCAATTTCAGTGGGGTGCCCTTGTGCCTTGGATGCCTCGGCAGTTTGCTTGTGTTATTAGAGCTACCATGACCAAAAAGGATGTTGTTTGCGAGGATAATCACAAGTAACTGTTCGTGGTCTGAACTGAATTAGTGATTCCTAGCCAAATTCTCTCTGCTGCTATACAGTCTTATATGGATTATGCTATGCAGCCACATTTTACCCATATTGAGCCACAGAGGCATTGTTGTGTCATGTTTTGCTGCTTTCATTATCTGTGTATTATTATGCAGTGTATGCATGCTCTTTGCCATCCTGCCCCCCAGTTTTCCATTATTGATTCTACTTTGCACATCTTTAGTAAACTGTAAGTCCCAGTTTCTCTCCGTCTGATCATTCAATCAATTAGCAATCATGTCCCATTAGGCTTAATGTGAAGTGGGTATTAAAAAAACAATCTATTACATGGGGTTATAAAACAATTAATTTGGCAAAGTGCTCAAATGTCAGAATGTTATGCAGGTGAATAAACCTTCAGACAGGTGCATCGTTAACACATTTTGTGCTACAAGCTAAAAGACAAAGCTAAAGTATCTGGGTATTTGGCATATGGGTCATAATAATTGATGATCTGATAACTGCATTCACACATTGGGCCTAAATCAACTTAAAGTGGTTCTAAAGTCAAAAGAGTTTTACCTTAATGCATTTTCTGCATAAAGGTAAAAAAAACAAAAGAACTTTCAAGCCAGCCTTCATCCTTAAACACTCCATTCTCAATCCAGTGCTGTGCCATTCTGCTGCAGATCTTATCTTCTTTTCCTTTATTCACTGGAGACTCTGAGAGCAGTGAGAGCCGTTGCCTCCTTCTGCTGTCAGTCAAATCCAGTAAGGAAGGAGCTGGGGGTGGGGCTGTGTCTATGGACTCATACAGCCCAGCTCAGGAGTGCGCTTACATGGGTTCCCCTTAGCACACCACTTGCTGAGGGGGCATTCAGAGAAGCAGAGCATTAATGAGGAGGTATGGAGCCACTTTGTACAGTACCAAGTAAGTATAACATCTTTTTTATGTTTTATAAAAAAAAAAAAAAAAACAGAGCCTTTGCAATCAACTAATTATCAAGTACATAGGAACCTCGTGATTTGTACTGGAGTACTTTTGTAGTTGACAAAATCACTTAATTTCACTTGTCATAAACACTACAATTAAAAAAGTTCATAAACAAATGTATTTTATAGACATTTGTCAAGTTTATATCTCCCGGGGGTGTGGTTTCCGCATGGCGCTGGAAGATGCTTCTAAGAAGAGCTCCATGGGTGATCCTGTCCTCTTCCTGCTTTCCTGCTGCACAACCTCACATATGCAGCCACCGTTATCACACAGTTCCTAGCTCAGGGCACAGAGGATTCCCTGGAAGCCAGAGACTCTGCTGCCTCGCCACGTGGCGTGTGGGCTTCACCTCCTCACCAAGCAGGCTCCCGTCACAGCTCTCCTGCCTCATCTTGTGGCTCTAGCTATCTCCACCCTGGGAGCTCTTCCAGAGACATGGATGTCGCAGCCCTTGTGAGCGGTCTCCCCAGCAAGCTCAAACTAGCCACCATGCTACACAACCTGGAATGCTCCATTACAAAAGAAATTTCCTCCATGCGCTCTGAGCTAGCTTACACCGTGCAGCGAATGGAGGACACAGAATAAAGGCTGTATTACCACCATACAGCCATCTCCTCCTTCCAGACACAGTGCATCATTTAGCCATAGGCCACCGCATGGCATTATACAAATTGGCATTATTGCAGGAAAATCATAAAAGGAGAAACAACCTCCACATTAGGGGCCTGCCAGAAGCCACAAGAGATGATGACCTCCCAGCCATCATCCAAGGTATCCTCATTTCCATTTTGGGAAAGTAACCTTTTGACCCACTACCGATTGATAGAGTACACAGGGCTCTGCGCCCTCGTAATCTCTCCACTGATATACCAAGGGACATGGTCTGCCGCCTGCACTACTATACTAAAAAATGGGTGAGACCTTTCCTTAATGCACCTTGACTGTTTTACAGCTCCTGTTCAGCCCTATGTTACTTGCTTTGATCATAGCCTCTACACAGACCTATTGAGGGTACACCTACAACCAGGTTACAACCAGGTTGTCCTATTAGGACTTTTGTGCCATTTACACCCAGAGCTAGTGCTGCTCACCTTTTAAGTGCGTGTACGTATTCTATCTTTAATCACTATGCGCAGAGACAATCATTTTTCACGGATCCCTAACAATTGAATGCTCTTCCTCTGGTCTCATTATACAATGTTAACTTACTACAACTTGTTAACTTGTTTTGTGTTGTTGTTCATATTTGGATGCCCATGTCCCCCGATGGCTTACGGGGACCCCCCTGATCCTCTCCTTGGGGTGCTGAACCCATTATCTCGTGCACCTCTGAGGAGTGGCTTGGGGGTTGTCTCCCTCCACTACCACTGCATATATTTGTGTGAATTACTAGTAGATGTTTGGTATTTGCTTACCTTCTTTTATTTTTTCTTTTACTTTCTAGGGCACTTGCTGCCCATATTTTCCTCACACACAACTACTACCTTTCCTACCCCTATGGAGTGTCTGAGATCTCTGTTGGCCAAATATTTTCGATCTGTGTCAGACCATGGCAACTGTAAATTTTGTCTCATACAATGTCTGTGGCTTATATGCCATGGGTAAATAACACCAACTCTTATGGGAACTGCAACACATGTCCTGTGACATAGCATTCATACAAGGAACACACCTTACCCATTCTACATCCACTAAAATGTTCTACATTTCCAACTTGGTATTACAGTTTGTCTGATGTTCACAAAGCTAAAGGAGTCACCATTGAATTTCACAGAAATCTAAGTTTTCACTTGCAGGAAATGAAGGCAGACCCACAGGGCACATATTTGTTTCTAAAAGGGACAATTGGTAGCACCCCATGCACTCTAGCAACCGTTTATTCTCCTAATCAGAAGCAAGTTGAGTTCCTCACACATATTCTGGAAAAACTATCTGACTTTGCACAGGGCCTCCATATAGTTGCGGGCAACATCAACATAGCACTTGATCCTACCCATGATACCTCTTGCAAATCCTCAAGCATCCCTAAAATGAAATGAATGTATCTTAGACTATGCCCACATGAACACCAACTGATAGAAATGTGGTGGACATTGCACCCGACCGGTAGGTATTATTCTTATTACTCCCCTCTCCATTCTTCCTACTCGTGAATTGACTACATTTTTGTTGACTACTACCATCTAGAATGGCTTAAAGCTGCTGACATTGCCGCCACCTTTCTGACCACGCTCCTATTTGGGCACGACTCTCCATACCTACAGTACCATCCAAACCATCCAACTGGAAACTCAACTAATCCCTCCTCTCTGACCCAACAGACATGACTGCTTTATCCTTACACATCCAACAGTATTTTCTCGACAACGCCAGCAAGGATATATCTCCAGCTCTCAGGTGGGAAGCACATAAGGCTTTTTATGAGGTAAATTAATAGAACTTAGCTCTTGTAAAAAGTGCCCTTCAGGATCTATTGAGAGAGGTTGGCAATTTGGAATGCCTTCACAACTCCACTTCTGATCACTCTATTTTCTTGCAACTCACCAGTAAGCGAAAAAAGATCTGAAAGCATTCCTTCATGTTGAGCACAAGAGCTCCTCCCACCAAGTGCATAGGGATATCTATGAAAGGGGTAATAAACCCAGTAAATTATTAGCCTGCACACCACGTACAAGTCTGTGCTTTTCATCTTTAAAATAAAGTCAGGTTCAGATTCCATGGTTCACACTTCTAATGATATTGGTAAAGCTTTCAGAGAATTTTATAAACGGCGTTATAAAGTCCAAAAGGAACATCCTGTATCTGACACTACTAAACCTAGGACATTAAAGCAGAGTTCCACCCAGAAATTTTTTTACATCATTCAAGTCCTTTGCCTATACAGTATAGACTTACCTTTGAAGGAAAAAAAAATGATATTCACCCTAAGTCGCTTGTTGCTAGGTGGTCGCTGTAATCTGCCTCCTTTTGGGTCCTAGGCTCTTCTCCTCACTTCCTGCTTCACCTGGCCTCCTGGGAGATGTGACTCATCATTTCCCAGGAGTCAGTGGGCTTCCCTGTACTGTAAAATCGTGTTATTTCCAGACAGGACCGAGATCGAGGAGTGCATGCTGGTTACCCACCATGCACTTCTTTCATGAAGAGATGCCAGGAGACTACAGATGGGCTTCAGATCTCGGTCTGTCTGGAAATAACATGATTTTACAGTACAGGAAAGCCCACTGGCTCTTGGGAAATGATGAGTCACATCTCCCAGGAGGCCAGGTGAAGTAGGAAGTGAGGAAAAGAGCCTAGGACCTAAAAGGGGGCAGATTACAGAGACCACCTTGCAACAAGCGACTTAGGGTGAATATAATTTTTTTTTCTTCAAAGTTAAGTCTATATAGACAAAGGCCTTGAATGATGTAAAAAAAATTCTGGGTGGGATTCCACTGTAACTGCCCCTTTGACTCAATATGCCAATTATGTACCAGAAGATGACCTGAGACGCTTCACACACACATTACTGTCATCCCAAAACCAGGCAAGGACCCAACTTGCTGTGGCAGTTATAGACCCATTTCATTATTAAATATTGATACCAAGACCTATGCAAAAGTTCTAGCAAACAGATTGCTCCCCCTACTTCTGAGATGAGTCTTACCGGATCAGACAGGTTTTATCCCTTGCAGGGAAGCTAAAGACAACTGCCTCAGAATTTTGATGCTTATAACCCAGACGTTCCACACAGCCCACCTTGTTACTCTCTACAGATGCTGAAAAAGTGTTTGACAGGGTCGTATCTTGGCTTCGGCCCTCATATGCTCACATGGGTAGCTGCCCTTTACAGACATCCCACAGCCCAAATTAGAGTTAATGGTTTACTTAGAAAACCCTTCACGCTACATAATGGTACCCACCAGGGTTGTCCTCTCTCCCCCTTCATCTTTGCCTTATCCCTTGAACCGTTCTTATCCAACATTAGACTCAACCCGAATATTCATGGTATCGTTATAGGCCCACGGAAACACAAATATGCTGCTCATGCAGATGATATTCTCTTCTACATTCAACAACCTAAAATCAACCTACCCAACCTAATGTCCACATTCTCAACCTTTGGCTTAATCTCCAACTTTAAAACTAACCTTACTAAATCAGAGATTCTAAATCTTAACATTCCACACAAGGAAGTCCTTACCTTGAAATCTGCTTTTCCGTTTGCATGGCAGAGGTCTGCACTGAAATACCTTGGCATTATGCTTACTTCTTCTCCTTACAAATTATTTCATGCTAACTATATGCCACTACTAAATGATATCAAATGTGATCTAGCTCGCTGGAACTCTCTTGATCATACTTGGTTAGGGAGAATTAATACAATCAAAATGAACGTGTTTCCTCGGTTGCTATTCCTACTCCAAATGCTGCCCTATGGGGTCCTACCCAGGACTGGGAAAAAAAAACAGCCCTGGAAATAATTTCACACCAGCCCCTGAAATAATTTCATACCAGCCCAATAGCATTATTATACCAGCCCAACAGCATAACATCATTATTTTCTTGTTCATAAAAGGGAAAATCATGCATTTTAAAGCATTTTTGAAGAGTGTACTATACTCATCATTGCCCATTAGCGCAGCCTCACCAGTGCGCAGCAATGCAGCCTCATCAGGGCCCATCAGCTCAGCTTGATCAGTGCCCATCAATGCAGCTTCACCAGTGCCCGTCAATGCAGCGTCATCAGTGCCCATCATTGCAGCCTCATCAGTGCCCATCACTGCAGCCTTACCTGTGTCCATCAATACAGTCTGATCAATGCACATCAATGCAGCCTCACCTGTGTCCATCAATGCAGCCTCATCAGTGCCCATCAATGCAGCCTCACCAGTGCCCATTAGTGCAGCCTGATCAGTGCCCATCGATGCAGCCCCACCAGTGCCCATCAATGTAGCCTGATCAGTGCCCATCAATGCACCCTCACCTGTGTCCATCAATGCAGACTGATCAGTGCCCATCAATGTAGCCTCACCAGTGCACATCAAAGCAGCCTCACCAGTGCCCATCAGCACAGCCTCACCAGTGCCCATCAATGCAACCTCACCAGTGCCCATCAATGCAGCCTCACCAGTACCCATCAATGCAGCCTAATCAGTGCTCATCAATGCAGCCCCCCCAGTGTCCAATTGCAACCTCACCAGCGCCCATCAATGTAGGCCCATCAATGCAGCCTCACCAGTGCGCATCAATGCAGTCTCACCTGTGTCCATAAATGCAGCCTGATCAGTGCACATTAATGCAGCCTCACCTGTGTCCATCAATGCAGCCTGATGAGTGCCCATCAATGCAGCCTCACCGGTGCCCATTAGTGCAACCTGATCAGTGGATCAGTGCCCATCGATGCAGCCTCACCAGTGCCCATCAATGTAGCCTGATCAGTGCCCATCAATGCAGCCATACCAGTGTCTATTAACGCAGCCTGATCAGTGCCCATCAATGTAGCCTCACCAGTGCACATCAAAGCAGCCTCACCAGTGCCCATCAGCACAGCCTCACCAGTGCCCATCAATGCAGCCTCACCAGTGCCCATCAATGCAGCCTAATCAGTGCTCATCAATGCAGCCTCACCAGTGCCCATCAATGCAGCCTGATCAGTGCTCATCAATGTAGCCTCACCTGTGCCCATCAAAGCAGCCTTATCAGCGCCCATCAATGCAGCCTCACCAGTACCCATCAATGCAGCCTTACCAGCGCCCATCAATGCAGGCTCATCAATGCAGCCTCACAAGTGCCCATCAATGCAGCCTGATCAGTGCCCATCGATGCAGCCTCACCAGTGTCCATCAATCCAGCCTCACCAGTGCCCATCAATACAGCCTCACCAGTGCCCACCAGTGCAGCCTAATCAG
>BLSH010365507.1:1344631-1362708 GCA_018402905.1 Glandirana rugosa
CATTATATTCATCGACGAGACGAGTGTAACTCAAACGAGTGTCACCCTAACATTTGATTCACTTAAATTTACTCACATGACATCAAATCGTATAAATTCACATCGAATCATATAAATTCTTTATATTCATAACGTTCATCCTATTACTCATCTCAACTCGCTTGTGGACCTTCAAGCCCAAGACGACCAGGCAGGCTTGAAGCCCTGTTTCAGGCCCAGGCCCAGGCCTGCCTTGGGCTTGCTAGCGTGCCTGTTGCTTGGGGTAACTTTAGTTACCCCTGGGCTTGAAAATCCGTGTTTTTACCGACATCCTTTCAGGACCTTTCGGGGTCTCCCCGTGCGATCGTTCGGGTTCCGTCCGGACCCGGACCCGGACTTTGTCCCGAAGTTCGGACGGACCAGCAGAACCCGAACTTCCAGGTGTTCGCTCAACTCTACTCATTATCCTACTTGCAATACTTATATTTCTTAAATATACTAAGCTACACTTAAATATGCTAAACTACAGTACACTCATTTAAATTCACTTAGTTTACAATCCCACTGTGAGCAAACTCAATGTGAGCAGAGCAGCTACTTATATTACACTTGTGAACACTTACCCACTCCCCTAATTACCAAACTGAAATTAAGGAAAAAAGGACCATTTAAAAAGTGACAGAAAAACAAAACTAAAGTGTTTCAAAAGCTGTCCAAAAAGAGGAGGGAATGTTTGTCCCACAACCAGTCAGCAAGGAGTCAAGGTATCTTAATGGAAGCAGAACACCTGTATTTTTAATTCCACTTATTCAAATACACTTAATTGACAATCCCACTTTCATTCTTTATCACCCTCCTAAACATTTTAATTACTGATGGTATAACTGCTGTCATTTTACAGCTCCTATGTATTTCTTATCTCCATGTTTTATGACTGTAGTAATAATATTTTAGTTTATTAATATTACCAAATAATAACAAATGGTTCTGGTGTCCAACAATCTAATTTAAAGTGGATGTAAACCGGATTCATGAAATTTGAGCTGCAGTTTTTCTTATCTCTCGTCAATGTCTTGTAGCTGTCTCTTGCTTTGTAGCTCTCTTATCAGCCTGATAACTTCTCACACATTCTCCGAGATGGGAGATAGACGTGTGTGTCAGGGGAGGTTGCCATAAATAGATTAGCAATGTAATTGCCATCTAAGAGCAGAGCTATGCACATTGCTTAGTGCTTTTGCCTATGAAAAGAGTAGGTGTGTGCCTTTCCTCCAATCAGCTGTCTTGGCTGTGTGCCAATAATCTACTCCCAGAGGTAATCAGGAAGAGAACAATGTTAACATTATCTCCACTTTCTAAAGGATATATACAGAAGAAGACATCAGATATACAAGCAATACTTATATAGGGAGATTTGTTTCATCTCTGTGTATCATCTGAGGCTGTTCACTTCACTGGGTATATGGAGGGTTTACATCCACTTTAAGACTTAAACAAAGTCCTATACAAAGTACTTAAACAAAGTAGGTTTTATAGTAGTCAATTAATTCATATTTAAAAGTAATGTTGTAGCCCTAGGTTCAGAACCCCCAATTTCTGTTTACTTTTTTAATGTCCAACTATGTGCCTGCACCCTGTATAGGAGAAGTGTAAAATGGGCCTCTGATGTCAGTGTATGCAATGAGTGAGGCAAGGATTCTGCGCAGTTGGAGAAAAGGGGATAAATCACTGCTGCTGGGGTAGTGAATTGTTATTGGGGGAGGTCTGTGGCATATCCCTAATATGTGCAGTGCATGTGGGAATAGGCCCAATGTGCATTCACTGCACACATTGGGGCTGTGATGTACTGTCGGGGGGCATTCAGTTTGCACCAGGTACAACCACTTACATGGTACCCCAGTGTGGTAAACAGAATGGCAGCACTGTGCTGGTTAATGGAATGCTCTTTGTGTTCCAGCACCTAACACTAGAAGAAGCCTCTGCCGCCACTGACAGCTCTGTGCTGTGAGGCATCTTACTGGACATCTCAAACACTGTAATCAGAGATGCTACAGTCTAACCAATGTGGAGGGGGGGGGGTTATTTTTAGAGCCAGCCACTGACTACTGGGGTGGTATGTTTATAGCCAGCCATTAACCAACAATGTTGAAAGCTCAATTTTTGCAATCAGCCACTGACCACTAATGTGTGTGTGTGTGTGTGTGCAGAGGTTCATTTTTACAGCCATCCAAGGACCACCAATGATAGGGGGGTTATTTTTACAGCCACTGACCACCAATACTTCTGACCAAAGTGTTTACTGTCTCAACAGTTGCTGGTTGCTAAGTAGTCATTGTCTGTTTTATGAAGTTCTTCTTTAACCACTTCAAGTCTGAACACTTTCACCCCCTTCTAGTCCAGTCCAATTTTCAGCTTTCAGCACCATCACACTTTGAATGGCAATTGCGTGGTCATGCAACACTTTTTTATCATTTTTTCACACAAATAGAGCTTTCCTTTGGTGGTATTTGATCACCGCTGCATTTTTTTTTTTTGATATATAAATGAAAAAAGATCAAAACTTTTGAAAAAAAAAACATTTTTGCTTAGTTTTTGTTATAAAACTTTGCAAGTAAATAATCTTTCTTCATAAATGTAAGCCAAAAAGTATTCAGCTACATTTTTGGGTAAAAATAACCCACAACAGTGTATATTATTTAGTCTGTGGGAAAGTTATAGAGTCTACAAACTAGGGGATATATATATGAAAATTGATCAATTGAGATTCTAAAATGCTGGACGCTGGTATGATGTATGGCAGTGATCAGGACACTATTATGGAGTATGGAAGTGATCAGGACATTGGTATGGGGAATGGAGGTGATCAGGAAGCTGGTATGGGGTATGGCAGTGATCAGGATCCTGGTATGGGGTATGGTGATGATCAGGATGCTGTTTTGACCTATGGGGTGATCAGGACACTGGTATGGGCTATGGTGGTGATCAGGATGCTGGTATGGGGTATGGCAATGATCAAGGTGCTGGTATGGCATAGGGCAGGGATATGCAATTAGCGGACCTCCAGATGTTGCAAAACTACAAATCCCATGAGGCATAGCAAGACTCTGACAGCCACAAGCATAACACCAGAGGCAGAGGCATGATGGGACTTGTAGTTTTGCAACAGCTGGAGGTCCGCTAATTGCATATCCCTGGCATAGGGGATGATCAGAATGCTCATATAGGGCATGGCAGTGATCAGGATGCTGGTATGGCATATGGGGTGATCAGAATGCTGATATGGGGTATGTCAGTGAACAGGGTGCTGGTATGGGGTATGGTGGTGATTAGGGTGCTAATACGGTGTATGATGGAGATCAGGGCACTGGTATGGTGTATGATGGTGATCAGGGCGCTGGTATGGCGTACGGTGGTGATCAGGGTGGTGGTATGGCATATGGTGGTGATCAAGGCACTGAAATTGTGTATGGCGATGATCAGGACACTGGTATGGAGGTGATCAGGACATTGGCATAGTGTATGATGGTGTTTTTGTGAGCACTGGGACAGATGACAGGGCTGGTTGGGTATGTTAACCCACATCGGCGTTGCTTCCTGTCCGCTTTTTATAGGCAATAGGAGGACGGGAAGTAGTTAAAGAAAATATCTCATAAAATAGTTTCATTAAAAAAGAAATATTGTACTGAGTATTATACATGTCTGTGAGGTTCAGGTTTTATTTAATTAGGAGGTATTTAAGAGATATTTACTGTATACTGCTCCGGTTACATCATCGGCGCATGTGCTCTGAAGGAACGACCGCCCGTGCTGTTTCTTCAGAGCCTGTGCATGCGAGGGAGTGATGTCATCGCAGCTCCGGCCAATCACAACGCATTCGGGAAAAACACAAGGGAAAATGTCGGCCGTGTCAGTGGTGTGCAGGCACCACTACAGGGCTTCGTTCTAAGGTAAGTGTTTCATAATGAGCTAATATGCTATGCATACTAACTCATTATGCCTTTGTCTTACAGGGTTTTTGTTTTTTTGTTTTTTTTGTATCTGAGTTTACATCCTCTTTAAGTCGGTGAAGTACAAGGACAGGTGAAACACACAAAAATGACCATACTTTGGATAGAAAACACCCACAGGTATTTACCGAAAGGCATAGTGAATCTTTTCAAAATGTAATTTTCATGCAGGGATGAAAATAAAATAATGTGAGGTTGGGGGGTATTAAACCTGGCGGTAGAGCAGCTGGAGATTTACACACGCCACTACTGTGGTGCTTTGCAAGTGTGACAGGCATTTTACCCCCTGTCACTTTCAATGAGTGTAGTGCCTTCCAACTGCGACCCATTCAAGGTAATAAGGGTGCTTGTGCAGGGTCCAGGGGGTTAAAGAAGGCAGTTAGGAGCCAATACAGTGTCTCCCCACCACCTGTTAAATGCTCTCTGAAGATCCAAACATATTGTTCTTCAGAGAGCACCGCACATGTGAACCCAGCCTTATGGTGGCACTAGAATTGTTGTTGAGGTGATTGAGGACAGTGTCACTGGCTGCACCGGTCTGGTGACATTGTACTGCTGTGACAGTGATCAGAGAAAATGGATGGCTGCACTGACATCCAGTGATGTTAGAGCATATAGCCATTGTACATGATCACTGTGATGGAGGGGGGGTTATGGTGTGGAGCTGTTTTTCAGGGAGTTGGCTTGACCCCTTAGTTCCAGTGAAGGGAACTCTTAAGGCGTCAGCATACCAAGACATTTTGGACAATTTTCATTTTTATGAAAGCAAGGTCCAAGAAAGACATGGATGAGTGAGTGTGGGGTGGAGGAACTTGACTGCGAGCCAGGCCTTCTCGTCCAACATCACTGCCTGACCTCACAAATGCGCTTCTGAAAGAATGGTCAAACATTCCCATAGACACACTCCTAAACCTTGTGGACGGCCTTCCCAGAAGAGTTGAAGCTGCTATAGCTGCAAAGGGTGGGACAACTCAATATTGAACCCTATGGACTATGACTGGGATGCCATTAAAGTTCATGTGGGTGTAAAGGCAGGCGTGCCAATACTTTTGACAATGTAGTGCATATATATATACTGTATATACAAAAATCCACAGTGTGCACCACCAGCAATCCATTGCGCTCACCAGACCAGGTGGCTGCACATCATGTGAACAGCACCCAGGCACCATGGCAATCACCAGGTTTCCGCAATTCACCCCTCAAAGAGATTATTCAGAAGGATCCAGTAGCCTTGGAGGATGTTATTGAGCCCAGTTTGCTGCCTATATTTTGTGCAGCATATCTGTCTGGTGAGTGCATTTGGATTGGTGGTGGGACACACTGTGGATCTTTGTTGGAGAGTCCGGAAAAAGGAGTGCTGTCACCATATGAACTGTTATCACTAGAGATTTTCAGATTTATAGACTATGTTTATGTATTTATACACATTGCTTTATGTAGTGTGTACATTTTAACATTTACCGTTATAAGCGCTGCACTTCCTAGCACAGTTTTTGCAAAGGTTTGGGCATATTCACCTTTTAGTACCAGCAGCTGTTTCATTGCCACAAAGCATCAGCTTTTTTGTTATACTCCAGGAGCAGCCTGTGAGCAGCTGATGCCAGAGGACATACATACTGTATATGCCCTCCAACACTGATGCTACCCCCATCCAGCTGTCTTTATATAGTTGCCAGACGGGAAATGGTTTCAGAATGTACATGTGTAGGTGACAGGAGTGGGGCATGGCTCTCCATTACCGTGGCCTTACGGTCGGCCCAACCTATGATCTTGCACACATGTCTGTTGCAGTCACAAAATGCACCTGGTATTGGTACATTGAAGCTGGAAGGCTGGTGTGTTTTTGAGAGGTCTAAAAGCCTGTGGGGATAAATAGCTAATGTGTAGTTAACATTCTTTGTGGGGGGGTTGACATATTACTAGGTAGGTAAAATGGGCTTAATCTGATTGGAAGCAGAAAAGGGGCATAACTTATTGCTGAGTGATGTAAAACACTGCTGGGAATTGTGACATGCTTTTAGAGTGAGAAACTTGTTGCTAAGAGAGGTAGCATTCTTCTGGGAAATGGTAAAGTGCTATTGCTTCATAATAAAATCTTTCTGGTGGGACTTTACTATCGGGTTTTACACTATGCAATTCAGTGGTATCATTTTCTGCTTTCAAATTTGATCCTGCATACAGTAAGTACCAGACCTATATCATACGTTTGTAACAAGTGATAGATATATCCCAGGGTGTACTTCTAATGGGATTGGGTAGCACCTCTGCTTCACATAATTGATTATTCTTAATAATGGAAAATATTTTAGCACAAGCATGGGGTGTTGGTAATAAATGTACCTATGTCAAGTGCTACTTGAGATTTCTTTAGTAATGTTTGGCTCTTAAAGAGGGAACCACACTTTCTTATAGTTGAAACTATTTAAGAACATCCCTATCATCAAAGAAAAAAAAATAAGCTGCCATTTCTGATCTCTCTGTTTGAAAATGCTGGTTGCCTGGCTTTCAAGCTTACACTCTGAATTCAGCGGTTTCATCACCTTCAACCAAATAAAAAGACAAGGAATTCTGAAATGAACCTGACTTTCATTTGCTGCATGCTTTTTGTGGTCTTAAGCCTGGTACACACAGGCCGAATATTGGCCGGTTCAACAGAAACCGGCCGACATTTGGCCGTGTGTACAGCAGCCTGTCCAACAGAAGCCAGCAGAATGTATTGTTTTCAGAAGGCCCCTGTATAATAATAGGAGTACTGTAATTGTAGCAAACCTTCATGACAAACACATTTTAAGAATGATTTCTACTAAACAGCACCTCTCTTCTATAACAAAAAGTCAAAACTGAAATCTTTCATTACACAATTGTAAAAGAAGCATAATTTCTTTATTCCTTCATCATTCATTTATAAAACTGCCTTAGTTCATTTTCTTTGATCCAGAAGAAACTCATAACATTATGGTAAAAAATTACACTTCTCTTAAAACATGCCAGTGTGTTATTACCATCTGCTCATTAAGAGCTGCAGCACTATGTGAGGCTAAAAAATGGTCTTGTATGGAATAGAAATATTTTCCTGAATTATAAAGATATAGAAGACTCTTTAAAATATTTAAAAAAATATAAATAATATAGAAGTGCTTAGATTTACAAAAATAGCAATTTATTTCAAACCTTAAAAAGTATATATGTCAGAAATACTGTATGTTTATATGTGCTATACAAATGTTAAAAAAATAATCAGTTGATCTAGGATGAAAGCCCCATTCTGGTATAATTTATTTTCACATCCCTCTTACCCACCCACCTTTAAACCATTTTGTATTACATACAGTGGAAAGACATCTCAGAAGTAGGACTGAAATTGTACAAGGATCAGCATGAGAACCAGTACTTGTACAACAAGCGAAGAACCGCTAATGCAAATAAATTATTAAAACACAAAAAATTGTAAATATTGATCAACTGCTTATTAGGATTGGGCATCTGGGGAAGTCCCAGCATGTCTATGGGGAAGGTATTTGCCGGATCCACAAAAAAAAAGAAATAAATTGCATATGGAAAAGTAAGAAAAAAAAGGAAGATGAGTGTGTGTGTGTGTAGGGGAGGAGGCTGTGGTGGAAGAACAGTAGGCGGGAAGAAAAATCATGGAAACTATGGCCAATGAGACCCTCCTGACATTGAACCAGAAGCTATTTTCTTATTAGGTTGCTGATGTTATAGAAGATGGGGATTCTCATAGAAAAAGCTTCAGTGGCCTTAAAAGTAAGTCTTCCACTGGAGGCTACCAAAGGGATCAGAAGCCTGGGCTTCACATTTATTTGGTGGGTGATGCCAGGCAGCATCACAACCATTCACTACTACATCTCATTAAACATTTGCCTTATGAAGCAGACCCCATTATTCACCAGTTAACTGGTGGAGTGAATTTTCCATTACTTGATAAACTCTAGTGGCAAACACAACTCCATAGGTTTAGTAATTTCTTCATGCACCATGCACAGCTTGAGGGTGGGGTGTCTAAAGCTTTTTACCCACTAATGAAATGATGACATGAAATGAATCATAATTCCTCATGATAATGAGGTGGTTATAACTTGACTACTCAAATTCTGACTGAAGCCCTGGAAGGTTTGCAGGGCAGCATGAGGTCAGTGAATGTCATGAAGCCAAGTAATATATGGCATTTTTTTGGAATGTCAGTTTTGTTTAGAAATAGTGCATTCTCTTTTTTTTATTATTATTATTATTCATCTTTATTAAATTTTCTTAGATTCCATGAGCAAATCTATACATGTACTTGAAAACATGTGTCATATATCAACCCTCTCCCCTCCCCCACCCAGTCCTCCCCCCTCATTATTGCATATCTCTATTTCGTTAAAATTCCATTATCATGCCCTCTCGCACACATCCCCTACCACTCAATCAACACCATCCATTCCTCAAGCAGAACACCTCACAACCCGCAAAACTAGCTAATCTCTTAGGGAAGGTAGCCCTTAATAATCATCCAAGGTCTCCATTTCTTTTCAAAATTGCCGAAGTTACCTCGCCTGACAAACACCCCTCTTTCTTTCCATATCGTCTCGTCTATTGATTTTGTCCACTCATCTAGGGTTGGGGGTAGCGTTGACTGCCATTTCTGAGCTATCAACTTCCTTGCTTGAAATAGGCAGCTTAGTACAGCAGGCAGTAGAATTCTCCCCACTCCATCCCCCGACATGTCACTCATACAATGCCATGCATCTGCTTGCAATGAAGTGTTAAAGATCGTGTTAATCGTTTTAACTACCCCCTCCCAGTATTTATACAATTTCGGACACCTCTATAACATATGTATTAAATTGCCTGTATTTTGGCATCTGGGGCATTTATCATCTTGTTTTTTTCCCAAATTTATATAGTTTTTGTGGGGTATAATAGACTCTGTGTATCAGGAAAAGGTGTGACACTCTCTGAGATGGGGTTATTGATATTTGTGGGCATAATCTCAGGAGATTTCTCCATTGTTCCACAGTTATTGGTCCTAAGTCTTCTTCCCATTTTATCTTGATGGGGAGGTCAGTGAATGTCATGAAGTCAATAATATATAGCATTTTTTTTGGAATGTCAGTTTTGTTTAGAAATAGTGCATTCTCAGTCAGATCTGGGTTTGCGTCGACTGGGTTACTTATCTCTGTTGACTGACATCCAAACACATCAAAATTGCATGTGTATATGGTCTTTAATAATTATTGGCACATGACAAGATCACCTTAGGTTTTACTTGAGGCATTAGTCACAATGGCAGAAATAACAAACCTCCACACATCAGGAATTCAGTTTCATTCCTGTGAAAGCTCTTAAACTAAGTTTTTTTTTTAACACATTTTTCATACTATTCACAGATGACACAAAGACCTCACATTTTTTATATATTATCGTCATGTTTAAACTTAACTTATGTAAGAGGTAGCACTAAATATATCATTTATATGCATTTTGCACTGTGTTTTCAGGAAAGAGTATCAGTAATATAATTTGAATGTAAAATAAAAACGTGAAAACTTTTAGAATAGGAAGTCTTTGAGGCCTCCCTAGTTTGGACAGCTAGACTAACAATTGTAAAATCATAATAATAACCTTAGTAACGCCAATTCATTACTATTTGTTATATCCCATTTTTACTGTTGTAACTCTGTAATTAAATGTCTTTTTGGAATATACTGACCATTTTAATCTTTCACTCCCTATTTTATATATAGTGGATTTTATAGCATGCAAATTTCTACTAAGCACAATGCAAGAAACGCTTTGATGTCAGATATTTTAATGTGACTAAAGTAGATAAGTCCTCATAGCTCCTTGCATTTCTGTTCCTTTTTAACTGCTTATGCAATTTCACTCCCTATCTGACCTATTTCTTGGATTATAAAAATAATAAGTTTCAAGAAGGAACAATGTCATCTTATTTGCAATTAAACCCACAAAATGTTTGTAATCTTAACAACTGTGTCAACTCTAGGACATGTACTGTATTAAAAAAAATGAGGTTTCCATGACTGCAAGGCAAATATGACACATCTGTACTTTCCATACTTTTGTTGATTTAGTACATGCAATATAAAAGTTAACAAGTCCATTAGAGAAAATATACACTAAACTTGCCCTTACATAGTAATGAATACATTACTAGATTGCAACAGATACATGTTTTAAAACAATGTGTATAAACCTTGATTAGGGCTGAAAATAACATTAGGCATATTCCAGTCCTGGCAAAGAACTGGTATGGTCGGTGAAAAGATGAGACATTTTTATTCGCATGTTTTATATTTAACCACTTCAGCTCAGAAAGATTTACCCCCTTCATGACCAGGCCATTTTTTATTTTCAATATATTTATTGAAGTTTATCATACCAAGCAAAGTAATTGTAGAATACAAATTTTCAAAACAATACCAACCATAATTCAAAAACGGATACAAGTTTGTATGCAAAGTGTATGCAATACTGGTAAATAGAATAATCATTTAAAATACACAAAAGAAACTAAAAAAGAGGCATAGTGAGGATCAAAGTAAGTAAATTAAGGAATCAAACATTCTAATAAGAAAAGCAATATGGCTACATAGACTTAGAAGTAAATTCTCTAAGCTTATGGGAACACAGTATAGGTCGGATTTTCCCCCGGCTTAGATCAAGTAACTGAGTTGGCATCCTCCAAAGCAAGCCCCGCAGGAAAGATGACCCTCTTTAAGGTCACCTTTGGGCGACACACCCTGAAGGAGAGCCTCCAGGCCCCGGCACCCCAATGGGAACAAACTGTGCCAAGAGCTGAGGACCCCCCATGCCCCGCAGTACCCCCCCAGGTGGGCCTCAATCTCAAAACAAACCCTGTAATTGTCTCCGCCGGGACAACAAAGGAGCCACCCTGGACTCCTAAACCCTCAATTCCATGTTTACGAGCCCCACCGCCCTCAGAAATATAATGATGGCATTGAACAAAGTAACAGAGAAACAAAAAGAAAAGAAATAAGAAAAAGAAAGATAAGCAGACCAGGCCATTTTTTGCGATATGGCAGTGCCTTATTTTAACTGAAAACTGTGCGGTCTTGCAACACTGTAACCAGATAAAATGTATGTCCTTTTTTCCCACAATAAGAGCTTTGTTTTGGTGGTATTTGATCACCTCTGATTTTTTTATTTTTTGTGCTATAAAAAAAAATAGAGCGACAATATAAAAAAAAAAAACAATAATTTTTACTTCCTGCTGATAAAACACATTCAATAAAAACATTTTGTCATCAGTTTAGGCCAATATGTCTTCTGCTATATATTTTTGGTAAAAAAACAAATAGCGTCTGCAAACTATGGGATATATTTATGAAATTTGTATTTACTTATTTTTTTTTTACTAATAATGGCAGTGATCAGCTAAATATAGTGGGACTGCGGAAAATCTGTCACTAACTGACACTCTGACACTTTCTTGAGAACCAGCTACACTAATACAGTGGTCAGTGCTAAAAATATCCACTGTCACTTTAATAATGACACTGGCTGGTAAAGGGTTAACATCAGGTGTGATTAAAGGGTTAACTGTGTGCCTAGCCTGTGTTTTATTACAGTGTGAGAAGCAATTTTACAGGGGGAAGACATGGATCCACGTCCATGCTTTGCAGGAACACAGGATCCATGCCTTCCTATATGTCAGAATGACAACCTGCTTTGTTTACATAGGCATGCTGCTGTTCTTCCTCTCTGCATTCGCACCCCCTACCCAGAAGTGTAGCATCACATATATATATATATATATATATATGGGATCCTGTGCACAGCAGCTGCTCTGTAGTAAAACTGCTATATGGCGGCCAGCAAGTGGTTAAGGTATTTTTTTTCTTCAACAATGAAATAGTATGTGCTAAGCAGATGGCCAGTACTTTGTGGTAGACTAGTTGCATGTCTTTGCTCTCCCGTAGGATAAAGCCAGTCAACAAAAATTGGGGGAAAAAGCAATCATGTGCTGTAACTCCCAGCTAAGTTACAGTACGATACTAAAAGTAAAGCCGACCATAGACGGTTTGAATCTCGAATGGTTCAGCAGGGACTGGCTGAGATTTGAACCATGTATGGGCAGGCTGATCGACTTGGGCACAACCAGCATGTTGGATTTTTAGGATGTGACCAATGGCTATAGCAATAATCACTGTCTTCTCCCAACAAGGTCTGCCCCCAACCGAGAGAACACAATAGCTCTGCGGGAGGGATTCAGTGTTGATGGGGGAATCAAGCTAATTTGTTTCCGGAAAGCTGTGGTTGCAGGAAGGAAAACTGTATCAACTATGGCCTGCCTTACTCTCTGTTTATGTCACCCAAAATTCATTCTTCACTCATATCGCCCCTCATCCCACACTCCGATCTTTCTCAGTCCCACTGAGTGTGCCCAGATTAGCCTTCTTACAGTCCCAGTCATGTACTCCTTCTCCTATCTGATCTACCTTGTCTCAGTCAATAATTCCCTCTGCCATATTCTTTTCACCTCTCTCCTGCACATATTGTCCACTGTCAAACTATTCGCACAAATTCCTTTCCTGCACATATAGTCCACTGACATACAATTTACATTATTCTACTGCATATCCTGCCTGCTGAGACACTCCTAGCTAATAATATTAACAAAAATAATTATATCAGTATAATCTCTATATTTCTACATATGGGGTGTCATAATAGTGAAATCAGATTGTAAAATAAACTTTCACTCTGCATAATTGCAAAGATAAAGTAGATGCAAGCTCTAACTGAATGACATTAGTTAGTCAAAGCATTGTGTATCATATATAATTGCATTTTTTCAAATAAAACACTTGTTTTTCATCTGCCATGTATGTGCTTCTGATCTCTTTCAGGCTTGATGGCAGCCACTTCATGCATGTACTAAAGTGATGGGCAAAGGATGAGTTTCAAATGATAACAAGAGTGGACCAAGAGTGGACCATGGTTGCATGATTTGTGCTGAAATGGCCACTTGCAGTTGCCATCAGAAGCCTGTATGACAGGATGACAATGCAGGAGCACAACAACATGATAGGGACAAAATATTGTCACCCTATAACAGATAATGTCTGAACAAGGACCTTCATGGCAGGATCTCCAAGTTACATAGTTAGTCTGGTGTTCAAGTGTTATTTTATAAAAATAACAAACATGTTATATTACCTGCTCTGTGCAATGGTTTCAAACAGAGCAGCCCCAATCCTCCTCTTCTCGGGTCCCCCACTGGAGCTCCTGGCTCCTCCCCCCATTGAGTACAACCCATGCTGCTCTCAGTGGATAGGTGCAGGTGCTGGCCCAGTTCACTATAATGACAGTTTGTCCATTTTGCCTTCTTCCAATAGCAATAACCGCAGGTGATGGGCCGACTGAGAGCCGCAGGAGGAATCAGCTATCATTATTGTTAGTGTATTTCATATGCAACCCTAGGCAATTTCTCTTCTTTCAATGTGGCCCAGGAAGGTCAAAAGGTCTAAGGTTTTGCTTACTACCTCATGAAAAGAAATCAGATTTGTTTGACAACTTCTGTCCTTCATGAATCCATGCTGGCTATTGCTTAAAATGTTATTTCTAGCAAAAACTCAACTATGTGGACTTTTATTAAACTCTCCAGTATCTTCTCAACTATAGAAGTTAAACTAACAGGTTACTTGGCAAAGACTTTGATCCCTTTTTAAATATAGGCACCATATTGGCCTTACACCAATCCAGTGATACTATGCCAGCCTTTAAAGACTCTACAATGGCTTTGAAATGACAGAGCTCCATTCTTTTAGGACCTGTGGGTATATATCATCTGGTTCAGGTGCTTTATTCACCTTTATTCTGTCTAAATATTTCTGGACCATATCAATATTGAGCCATAATGGTTCATTTGGGGCTATGCCAATATCATCCCTCTTGTGTACATGAGCTTCCCCATGTCCCCTTGTATACACTGAGCTTAAGAAAGTATTAAATAAATTTGCTTTCTCTTTGACCCTAGTCACCCACTCCAGATTATTTTGTAAAGGGTCTACATGCTCAGACCTGACCTTTTTGCTATTAATATATTTGAAGAATTGTTGTTGGTTTGTCCTACTCACTTTTGCAATATGTAGTTCTGTTATATTAAAAAATATAAAAATATACCTGTGCTTGGGGTAACAAAGTTCAACTTAAAAAAGCAGCTGGTATAAACTGTTGGTGACAGTTAACATGTATATAAGAATAAAAATGCATCACTTTCTAATTAAAGAAAAGTCCTTAACAAGTGTCCATATAAATCCAAGGCATAAAAAGCACCTCCAGTGTATGTAAGTTTTTCTCCTCTAAGGGATGAAAAGATCTAATAATCCTCCAGCACCACTTGTTATGCAACCTTCTATCTATACATTGCTATCCCCATATTCAATCCATGTAGAGTTGAATTTGCTGTATTTTTACCTATTGTACTATGACCTGTACCTCTGTACTGGAACCCTTTCTTATTTCCCAATAAAATATTTGAACAAGGAAAAAAAAAAAGATCCTCCACCAACACTACAGCACAATGGGCCTCTTAACCTCAGACATAGACCACCAAATTATAAGCGGTCTAACAAAGCTCCATCAGACATTTCCTGGCTTCCAGTAGACTTCACAGAGATTAGGGCCCAATCTTGGTCTCTCTTCTAGGATCATGGCATTGAGCCACCTCTGTCAATCAGCCAGAGCTCAAGGAGCCCCTAGCAATCTCTGAAGAAACCTTAAGTTTCCGCGTAACCCTGGTTGAGAGTGACTATGGTAAAGCTTATATCAGATTTTACTAATTGGGTTTACATATGATGAGCTTAACAAATTGCTGTGTGTAAACTAATTAGTCGTACTAAAGTATTTTGTTTGAAACACAGAAAAAGCAGACATGTGGAATGACTTTGTATCACACACAGTATTTTTGCAGGGCAAACTCACTATATGTATTGAAGTATTTTGTTAGAAACGCAGTTATACCAAATCTATGTCATTTTCTCTGTGTATATTGGCTTAATTACTGCTTATTGTGATACTAAAGTCATTTTTCATTTACATCTGGAAAAAATCCAAATCTACTAACAATGAAACTAGTTCTCATTCCATCTGTAGTATTTCTATTTGCATTTTCCGGAAAAATGTTGACTAGCTACTTTGCTACTAGCCTGGCATAAATCAGCTTTTTTCCAAATAACCGGCCATTATATACACCATGATGTGGGAAATACAGGAGTCACGACTGACTATGGCTTTGTGAAATAACTACTGGTAAATGTAGGTATAAAAAGAAAAGATCTCACAAATGAAGACTGCTTTTTGAAGGTATTGCAACAGTGTTTACATATTTAAACTCAAACATATTGTAAGGTATATTACTTATTTATGCTTTCATAATCTTATTCAAGTACATAGTATAGTGCATATACGGTAACATAACGTTATAAGATATACATTTATTTCTACAAGACATTTTTCATGATGAAAAGTAATTTTCATGGCTGTCATTTCATGTATAATCCTTTTATTTCCCCTCCCTATTGCCTTGAGTACTCATCTGGCCAACACTGATCAAAGCTGAATGGATACTTTCTCATTTAATCAAGTTAATATGGCTTTCTGTTAAAGAATCATTTTAGATTGTTATCTTACGTTTGTCTCATTGTAACTATGACTAGGCCATGGACTTGTGATGTTAGCATCTGTTAATGTCAGTTAACATATCAGTGTCACTGTCATTTTCAGTATGTCCAGGTCAATAATAATCCTTTAGATGTATTAAATAAAAACAAACTTGCGGATAACTCCCTATTGGGGTTCTGTGGCACCTTAGGTTGTTGTCTCCCTGTTCACTGACCATACTTTTTGAAATGACACAGGCTGTATGCCAGATCATAATCATAGTCATATTTTTTCTGCACCCTTTTCACCCCCTGTTGTATCTCAGTTCCTATAATCTTTCTGCAGTCTCTTTAAAATCACTTCCTGGGTGGCATTTCTGAGATTGACTGTGATGTAACTGATGTGACTGAGGTGTACTGATGGTGACAACAGTGGGCCTTGCCTATGTAATATGCATTAAAACAGCCACTTGTAGTTTCTATTGTAATTCCATTTAACAGCATAGGCATGCGTATGGGGTGTACGGGATGTGCCTGGGCACATGCTTAACACCCCATGAACTTTAGCATTATATCTACTGGCACAGCTTCAGGGGTCACAGGGGTCACAATGGCAACCCCACCTATGATCCAGGGGGCCCATGCCTTCTGACTGTCATATTTGATTTTGTGGGGGCAATTATATGGCTCCCCTTGTGATAGCTGAAAGCCAACTCCTTCATTCCCTCCTGTGACTTTCAGCTGCTGCATAGAGAGCTATACAGGGGATTGGTTCTTGTAATTGCCCTCCCACATCACACCGATCACTCCCTTCTGTGCATCAGAACCCCCTCTGCTGCCCGGGCACACGTGTTTGGTTTCTTACCCTACCCAGGCTCTACCCGGGCTCTGTTTGACAGAACGCCAAGCATGGGAGACAGGGACAGGTCATAGCAGGAAGTGTCTGAAGGGCTATCATGGCAGAATCACCACTTTTATTTTAATAAAATCTGCAGATTTAGAAATATCGAAAACACGTTTTAAGTACATTGATATGTTAAAGCCTATGAGATATTTTATGGGGGGGGGGGTAGGGGGGGTTATGTGTCAAAAAAAACCCATACACTGGCTACAACATTGTTTGCATGAACAACACATATTCTGCTTTATATTCAGTAAACTGCATTGTGGGGCTTCCAATTCTAAAGTATACAATTTGAATTCATGGATATCAGTGGCAGAATAAAATACATTTAACTCCACTTTAAGGTGACATTTTGGACCAGTATCAGTGTTTTCTCTAGCCAGAAGCTACCCCTGATATACAGTATTTACATTAAAAGCACTTTTTTATATTTTCAAATTAGAAGTCCCATGGTGCAGGTTGCAAGCTAAACCAGCAAGGCCAGAGGCAGGGGATCTTTTAGATATTATGACCATTAAAAATTACTGTACATTTATATAATGCAAACAGGAGCTTTTACCGCAAAGGAAACTGTTTTGCTGTTTATTTATTACACTGAGACAGAGCAGAATTTTTTCTCTCATTGTTGGTTTATTGGATACTATAGCCAAGTGCTTGGCTAAGAATGGAGAGCGAGAGAAACACTGACTGTAGCTGCTCTCTGGAGTGCTGAGTACAGACAGGGTCACCTAGATTCAAAGCAGTGAGTAGATCAATCGCTATATGTGACTAGATAGTAAGCAGCAATATCACTGGGACTGGTGAGCTGCTGCTGTGGGGTTTTACTATCACCTTCTAGATTGTAAGCTCTAATGAGCAGGGCCCTCTGATCCCCCCTGTATTGATTTGTATTGTAACTGTACTGTCTGCCACCATGTTGTAAAGTGCTGTGCAAACTGTTGTCGCTATATAAATCGAGTGTAATAATAATAATAATCTACTGCTAGAGAAAAAGACTGAGCCCTTTAGCAACTGGCCATACAGCCATCTACTGGCCTTCTTGCTGCTTGCAGGCTTGACTGGGATTATTCTGGGATTATTCTCATGCGCACCAATTGTACAGCTGCATTGTTTATTGTTGATTTTGAAGAATCATGAGTAGAGTTGAGCGAACCTCTGGAAGTTCGGGTTCTGCTGGTCCGTCCGAACTTCGGGACAAAGTCCGGGTCCGGGTCCGGACGGAACCCGAACGATCGCACGGACAACGAACCCCATTGAAATCAATGGGGACCCGAACTTTTATGCACAAAAATGGCTGTAACAAAGTCCTGGAAAGCCCTAGAGGGCTGCAAAAGGAAGTAAAATGGGGGTAAGGGTAGGGCAAGTGCCCTACAAAAAAATGGGGACAGGGAAATAACTGTAAATATTTTTAAAAAAATAAAAACATAAAAAAAGCAAAAATGGAGGTGAATGTGGATCATCTTCAAACTGTGTCTGAAAAGTATTAATTAATGGTAGAAGCCATATAACTGTTCTAAAATCATCTTCAAACTAGGGCAAGTG
>BLSH010365507.1:1367651-1398723 GCA_018402905.1 Glandirana rugosa
TTCAATAGTGCACATGTTTGATACCCAACTAAATACCGCAAAAATAATAATAAAAAAAAAAAATGACCATTACCGCCGTTTGATGCTAAACATAGCCCTGACGCTATAACCCCGCCTGTACAGCCTGTATAAAATGTGAAAAAACCCTGGTTACTGTAAATATGTCACTAGTCTTTACATTTACAGGTGACATATTTACAGTAACCGTCACTTCCCCAATTGGACGTCCCCCGTCACTTCCCCAATTGTGACAAGGGAGTTCTCCGTTCTGTGAGAGGGGGACATACCAGATCTACTGATCCCTGTCACTGGGATCAGTTAGATCTGTTCTGTCCCTGCCAGCGCATCCCCTCCACAGTTAGAACACACCCAGGGAACAGTGTTAACCCCTTCACTGCCCCCTGCAGGTTAACCCCTTCACTGCCAATGACATTTATACAGTGGACATTTACATTTCTGATCACTGTATAAATGTCATTGGTCCCAAAAAAGTGTAAAATATGTCCGACATGTCCGCCCCAATATCGCAGTCCCGATACAAATCGTAGTTTGCCGCCATTACCAGTAAAAAAAAAAAATAATAATAAAAACGCCATAAATCAACCCATAGTTTGTACACGTGATAACTTTTGCGCAAACCAATCAATAAACGCTGATTGCGATTTTTTTTACCAAAAATATGTAGAAGAATATAAATCGGCCAAACCCAATGAATATTTTTTTTTTTATATTTTATTTTTGGATATTTATTAGAGCAAAAAGTAAAAAATATTGTTCTTTCTACAAAATCGTCGATCTTTGTTTATAGCGCAAAAAATAAAAACCGCAGAGGTGATCAAATACCACCAAAAGAAAGCTCTATTTGTGGGAAAAAAAGGACATCAATTTTGTTTGAGTACAATGTCGCACGACCGCACAATTGTCATTCAAGATGTGACAACGCTGAAAGCCGAAAATTGGTCTGGGCAGGAGGGGGGTTTAAGTGCCCAGTAAGCAACTGGTTAAATGTGAACTTTAGTAAATTAGCCCCACTATCAGGAATTTACAATGGATGTCTAACTGCATGCACTATCTTATGAATTTACACTAGTCAGACTTCAAAATAAGAAACCAACAATAACATCCTCCATATTTCCTAAGTATGAGATCTTGTAATATTAATGCTTTGTGTATGACAGCATATATTCCTCTTCAGTCTCTTTCTTGGTGACCACCAAGTCATTGCAGTTAGTTGACCTTTTTGGAATAAATTCTCTTTATATGATTTTGAAGAAGACACTAGAGGCTTTTGACAGCTAATGTGGCCATCATTTTCTTTCTACTGAACCAATATCCCCAGCACCTTAACTGCAGATTGTAAATGAAATGTCTCTTCTTGAATAAAAGCCTCTTAGATCCCAGTTTGCAAGATGCTTTGGAATGTATAATCACCTGTGAACAGTTATATCATTCTGGACAATCAAGATGGCCATAGATGCCAAACCCAGAACAAAACTTGGGGAATTGCAGGCATTGGTAGGGGGCTTGCGGACATTGTATCACTTAAGGCTAGGTGAGCATTGCAGACTTTAGTTCCTCATTTGGGGTTGTTTCGAGGAGATATACCCATCCCTATTAGTTTTCAGCAACAAAAAATAACAGCTCAAATCATTGCTAACTGTATGTGTAAATAATTGTGACACACGTGGCTTTCTTTTCAGTCTTTTATGAGTGCCTTTATAGTTTCTACCCAATATATTCTCCATCATTATCCCTAACATTTCATTAGAATTCATTCTACCACTGGCCTTGAGGCTCTCATAAATATGAGATTATTTCAAGGAATACCTAACAATTTTTTATTTATTTCATTAGGTCAATATCTAAATGGTAAAAACACAAACAAGTGAATGAGTCAGATCAATGACTCATTTCCTGTACAGATTGTTCTACCTATGGATAGCAGAAGAGATCCAGAAGTGACCACTCTCAAGGGTACAGGCAATTACATCTCTTAAGATAAAGCTAGTGCTAAAGGTCACTTTGATTTATATGCATTAATATGTATTTTCAAGGAATACAAAAGAGCACACTACTAAAGATGAACAAAATTGTAATTTTCTCAACATTTTAGTGACATTCAGAAGATTTGGAAATGAATGATGAAGTTGTAAATGTTAGTCAATTGGGAGGGGAAAATGAAGATGTAAAAGGTAAAATTGCCTTTAAATGGCTACACGGGATTGCAGAAGTTCATTTCAACTACTTTGGAGCTATTCTTCTGTCGAAAAAATCCACTCAATAGCTAAAAAAGTCTATCTTGATTTTGGCAATATTTACACATAATGATCTCATTAAATTTGTACAAGCTAAAACCTAACCTTTGGGTAGTTCTATTGATACACAGTTAGCTAAAAGATAAAATGTGATTGTAAATAAGGTTTATTCAAAGCAGAGGCCTGTCACTAAGGATGTACCACAAGGCTTTGTACTAGGTCTTGTTCAATTTAATCTATTTATAAGTGATATAAACGAAGTCTTGGTGGGTAAGATACTGTATGTCTTTTTGCTGCTGACACAAAGAGGTGAGACAAGGTTGATAAGAGGTGTTTGCAACATGATTTGGCAATGCTGAAAGGTTAGTCAAAGCAGTGGATTCTTCAGTTCAATGTTTTCAAATGCAAATAATACACTTAGAGTACAAAATATGGGTCATTGTTGTCCAAAACTGCAGAAGAAAAAGATTTGGGGGTTCCTTTTTTGGGTGACTGCAAAATGGGCAAGCAGCATGGCCTAGCAATAGGGAAAGTGAATAGAATTCTGGGGTGCATTGCTAAAGGGATCATCCTAAAGATTTTAAGTTGGACCTCATCTAGAATACTATGTCTAGTTCTGGGAATCCCACCTACAGAGGATATTTAATAACGTTAATAGGGTTCAGAAGGAGGAAAGTGAAAAATGTGTGTGAGTGTGGAGGGGGGGGTGGGGGGTGGTTAGAGAGGCCATTCCTTCATCCATATAATTTGTGTGGATGGAAGAATCTGTTTTTTTTTTCAGCCTGCTGGATGAATTTAAAATAAGAACCATCTATGGCCAGCTTAAGATTCTCTTGTCTTTGTAATGGTTTTAATGGTTGTAATTCAAAAACGGACAGTTTAAATAGCCTTAATAAAACAATGAGAAGACTTTCATACTAGACGCCAAATAGGTCACTCCAAAGGGAGAATAGATCTTCCTTGTGAAGTAGATTACTGGCAGTTTTAGTTGTTTATGAGTTTGTAGAACATACAGACACAAACATTTAAAATATGTTTAAAAAATGTAATTAGCATCTTATATAACGCTCATACTGGTAGCTTGTTATTATTTGTTCATTGATGGGGTTAACTGGACACTGATTCGTGTATTCATTTATCCAGAAAATATGTTTCAATGTGAATGCTCTTTAAAAATGCATAAAGTAAATAATTCATTTCTCCATTCACCTTAATTAGCATCAAAATTATTTGGCATAATTAGTTTTAGAAGCCGTGCCTACTTTTGCATGGATGGACAATATTCATCCAGTTAAAACTGATTCAGATTTCATCAGTATGGACAAAAAATGTTGTATAAAACTGCAGAAAACATAAATAAAAGACAACACTGATGTAAACAGTTATAATATATGTGAAATATTTTTTAAACTAGTTCAAAAATGTGTTTTTTTCACACACATAAAAATATAAAATATATTTGTTTTGAAACACTTTCTAACTTGCAAGGTAAAGGATTAGTTTGTTGCTACAAAAGCTCTGCTAGCCTTACAGAAATACCTTTTTCCCATTCAGTCGGGCTTTAACTTTTTTTTATGAATGTTATCCTATGTACATAGCCTATACAATATTATTTTTTATAACTAAACATACTGCAGTTCATCGGGATGTTCACTTAGCAAAGTCAACGCTCACTTAGCTTAGTGAATAAGATGCATCTGTGTTCACCTCGATCACTAAAAAAATGTTTAGGCAACAATCTTGTACTTTAAGGCCTCATACACACGGAAGTTTTTTGACGCCGGCGTTTTCTGGCGTCTTTTGCAGCTCTCCATGTTAGTCAATGGCCCCATAAAAACGTCGGCGTTTTTGAGCTGTAGATGACGTTGGCGTTAGTGAGCTGAAAGTGGAACCCACGGCAATCGCGTTCTGAGGCTGTAATGTTTTGGCATTTTTTGACGCCGACGCCGCAAAACGCCAACAAACGCCAACTAATATTGTACCGGCATTTTCCGGCGCTTTTTGACACCGACGTTTTTAGGTTGAAAAATAGCAGAGGAATGATTTTTTAAAAAAAACGCCTATTGACGCCGACGCTCACTTACGCTCACTAACGCCGATGCATAACGCCGAAAAACGCAGATTTTTTTTCCTTGACGTCGGGCCCGATGTTTTGTTTATTTTTAAAGATACGCCCGTGTGTATGAGGCCTTACAATTTTCCATGTACTTTTTTGAGTATTCCATGTGAACACATCTTAATCATATTATTTTAAACATAGTGAGCATTTACTTTGCAAAATGACAAAAATAGTGCCACTTCAATTGTAGGTACTGGTTGCCACTATCCCTAACAATCCATATGTTAAAAGACAAGAACCTCTAATGGGACTCTGTCAGCAACCAAAAAGGTACACAAGCATGGATCAACTTTTTTTTAAAACGTACAAAACCAATGTGCTTATTTATATATAGTAAAACATCCACAACATGACTTGTGGTATATTAAAAAAGACATTTACAGAATATACAACATATCCATAAAAGTATTTAGGTCACATGTCTTAACATTTGTGTTACACCCAGTTGAAGTCTGCTGTAAGATGTAATTTTCACAGTGAGTATTTCAACTGGCAACATCCAACACATTTAAAAAAATAACTATAACACATTCTTCAGGGAAGATAGTGCCACACTGAAGAAAAATAATATTGTCATCAGAAAAAAATGCATTATATCATATGTCATGGTTCATACAATGATTCTGAAAGATACAATAATAATTAGAAAAAGTGTATTGTATTATATGCCATAAATCATGAAATTACTCAGAAATGTACAATAATGACAAGCAGTAACTTACACAGTAAGTGTGATCCACCCATCAAACTATCAAGACCATCCAACATGTGGACCCACCAGGCAAGGGAGGAGAGAACAACACTGCATGCTTTGGAGCTGGCAAGAGATCGTGTGGCACCCACCCAATTTGTATGAAATACAGAAAGGCATTACAGTGCCCCTCTTACAAAAAGGGGCATCTTACAAAGAGGGGCATTATAATGCCTTTCTGTATTTCATACAGATTGGGTGGTCGCCACACCCACCAGGCAAGGGAGGAGAGGACAACACTGCATGCAACTGAGCCATCAGGTGACCCTGTGGCAACCACCCAATCTGTATGAAATACAGAAAGGCATTACAATTCCCGTTACAAAAAGGGGCATCTTACAAAGAGAGACATTGCAATGCCTTTCTGCATTTCATACAGATTCAGTGGTTGCCACACAATCTCCTGCCGACTCCGTTGCATGCGGTGTAGTCCTCTCCTCCATTGTCTGGTAGGTCCATATGTTGGACGGTCTTGATGGTTTGATGGGTGTATCACACTTACTGTGTAAGTTACTACTTGTCACTATTGTATTTTTATGAGTTATTTCATGAATCATGACGTATAATACAATACACTTTTACTAATTATCATTGTATCTTTCTGAGTCATTGTATGAATCATTACACATAATATAATTCATTGTTTCTGATGATGGTATTATTTTTCTTCGGTGTGATACTATCTTCCCTGATGTGCTATAGGTTTTGTTCAAAACGCATTGGTTGTTGCCAGTTGAAAGACTCACTGTGAAAATGACATCTTTTACAGCGGACTACAACTGGGTGTACCAAAGATGTTAAGTGCAAAACATGTGATCTACTTTTAATATGCTGTATATTCTGTAAAGATCTTTTTTAATATACCATAAGTCGTATGGTGGATGTTTTTCCATGTATAAATAAAGATGTTGGTTTTGTAACTTTGAAAAAAAGTTGGTCCATGTGTGTGTACCTTTTTTCCAAAGCAGCAAAAGTTCATTCTCCTGTGCTGTGGGCCTACACATAACAACACTGTGCATCACACACCATGCGCTCAAAAATCCCCTCTCTTCAAACCTATTCCCAGCAGACATGTCCTACCTGCCTATGGCCGGCATATATGTTGTGGATTGAAATGATTCACAATCAAGTCCACCTGTGAGCACATATCAGGCATGGTAGTATATTTCTCTCCTACATTTATTCCAGAAACTATGTAGGAGAGAAACATTCTGGATATTTACCCTTGGAGCTCTGGCCCCTGAGGGGTTAAATGTGATCGGGAGGTCCATGGGGTCATGCAGTCCGCTGTGGGGTAGTACCCTGGGTGTCAGTACGTCCAGTCAGAACAGGAGAGCCACTGCTCAGCCATCATTTCGTTATATGCTTGACGGGATGTGGTTAAGTCAAAAACCTTTTTTTTCTTGTTTTCAACAGAGTGAAGAAGTATTAGAACTCCTGTTGGGTTTTTACTGCTATCAAGGGCCCCATTAGAGAGATTTCCTCGTGCTTCCTGTCCAGCTGACAATGATTTTACTAGACAGGAAGTTATGCAAAATCTGCAACAGCAACACAGACAGAAATAAAAATGTGATAGGGTTGCTATCCTTTCCTCTATTCTATCAAGAAAAGTATTTTTATTTCTGTTAGTGACGCTGTTGGAGCACTCCCCTTGCTTCCTGTCTACTAAGAGGTTGTCACCAGGACAGGAAATTATAGGAAATTCATAAAATAGAGCATTAAGGAGCAATAAAAACCTGACAGGCTCTATTGATATACCAGAAAAACATTTTTTGGCTTAACATACATTTTAATACTCTCATTCTAGGCTCTATTCGCAAAGTGGTAGCTACTATTTCCAGTAAAATACCGCTCAGCGCTTTTCAAGAATTTTTTTGGCATTCACCAAAAAACACTCCTATATTACCATATACGGTATTTTTCCACAATTTGCATGAAAGTGCAGTAATTTATTGCAAGTGTGCAGTAATTTACCGCAGGTGTCGTAATATCCAGCGGGTGGCAATACTTTTTTCCGGTGCACACTTCTCAAGGCCCTGGCAGAAGTGAGTAATGGTGAAGGAGAGCTCAGCAGAAGTGAAGCCAAACATTATGGATCTGGCGAAGCACATCGTAAGCTTTTCAACAGCCTCAGCAGTTGAAAGTAGACAACAGTCTTAGCAGTTAATGATGCACGTTCATGTTTGGCTTTTGGCATATGCTTTTATCTGTATTTTCTGCCTAATTTCTGGTGCATACCTTGCTTGTGGCACAGATGTCTGTATTATATGGCTCATTTCTGCATGATTAGGCCCCTTTTAAACTGTACACTTCTGCTGTGTCCCTCACTGCTTGCCGAGCACGTTTCCTGCCTGTTTGCCCAAAAATGCCCAGTGCAAATGTTCAGCCTTTCTTCCCCATTTGTTTGGTTTTGTGAAGCATGCCCCAACATGTTTGCTGTGCATTTGTTTGATATACTGTAGTTTACAATAGGAAAATGAGACAATTACAAACTACGTGTAAACTTAACAAGATTGTTTCTTTATTTCCAGGCCCAAACATCCAACTTTGAGGCAGTCTTATCAACAGCAGAGGGACATACATACATGCTTATGTATTCTTGTTTATGTTCTCTTTGCTGTCAATATACATTTCCATTCAACCATTGTAAAAGTTTTTTTTATTTCTTTTGCTCTTAAATGTGCTGCAGTTGTTTTCTCTGCTCCTTCCAAGCATTCAATGTTTTCCCTTTAAAGTATTTGTTACCCTAAAAATAAAAAAATAGATTCTGTTTCCTTAACCACTTCAGCCCCGGAAGGATTTTCCATATTAGGACCAGAGCACTTTTTGTGATCCGGCACTGCATTGTTTTAACCACTTCCGGACCGCCGTACGTCGTTTGACGGTGGCAGTTTGAAGTGGAATACCGTTGTTATGGTAGCAGATAGCTACAATAACCCCGGTATCTATTTTTTCAGCAGGCGATTCCCTGCAAGATAAAAGTGGTCTTAGCGGCGGATTCGCCGCAAGATCACATTTATCAGCGGCGGGAGAGGTGACCCCCTCCCGCCGCTTTCCGGTCATCTCCGCCGCTTACCGGACCCGCCGGCAGCGGCGGAGATGATCGCGTCTGCCCCCCCCCAGTGTCCGTGAGCCGAGTGAGTGGCTGAAGCAATTCACCCGGCTCCATAACATGGCTGGGCGGAAGCTACGTCACAAGTCGCTTCTGCCCAATGCTCTTAAAGGGGACATTTTTTTTCCCTTGCCATTTTTTTCAAAATGTTTTTTTTATGCATTTCAGTGTAAATATGAGATCTGAGGTCTTTTTGACCCCGGATCTCATATTTTGGAGGTCCTGGCATGCTTTTTTCTATTACAAGGAATGTTTACATTTCTTGTAATAGAAAAAAAAAGTGATCAAATTTTTTTTTAAAAAAAAGAAAGGTGTAAAAATAAAAATTAAAAAGTAAAATAAATAATTAAAAAAAAAATTTAAAGCGCACCGTCCTTGCGAGCTCGCGCGCAGAAGCGAACGCATACGTAAGTCCCGCCCACATATGAAAACGGTGTGCAAACCACACATGTGAGGTATCGCCGTGATCGTTAGAGCAAGAGCAATAATTCTAGCCAGAGACCTCCTCTGTAACTCAAAAATGCTAACCTGTAGAATTTTTTAAACGTCGCCAATGGAGATTTTTATGTTGCAAAGTTTGTCGCCATTCCGCGAGCGGACGCAATTTTGAAGCATAACATGCTGGGTATCATTTTACTCAACGTAATATTATCTTTCACAATATGGAAAAAAATTGACCTAACTTTACTGTTGTCTTATTTTTTAACTAAAAAAACTGAATTTTTTTTTTAAAAATCGCGCTTGTAAGACTCCTGTGCAAATACGGTGTGACATAAAGTTTTGCAATGGCCGCCATTTTATTCTCTAGGGTGTTAGAAAAAAAATATATAATGTTTGGGGGTTCTAGGTAATTTTATAGCAAAAAAACCTGGTTTTAACTGATAACCACCGAACTCCAAAAAGAGGCTCGGTCTTAAAGTGGTTAAATGACAATTGCGCAGTCATGCGACGTTGTACCCCAACAAAATTGGCATCCTTTTTTTCCCCACAAAAAGAGTTTTCTTTTGGTGGTATTCGATCACCCCTGCGTCACTTATGATCACCGCTATAAACAAAAAAAGAGCGACAATTTTGCAAAAAAAACAATATTTATTACTTTTTACTAAAATACTTATCCCAAAAAAAATAAATAAATAAAAAAAACAAATTTATTTAGCAGCTTTGGCTGATATATATTTTTTTTACATATTTGTGGTAAAAAAAAACGCAATCTGCGTTTATTGATTGCTTTGCGCAAAAGTTTCCGCGTTTACAAACCATGAGAATTCATTCATGGCGTTTTTACTATTTTTTTTTTACTGGTAATGGTGGCAATGTGCAATTTTTATTGGGACTGTGGTATTGCGGTGCACATGTCGGAAATTTTTGATATTTTTTCGGGACCATTGACATTTATACAGCGATCAGAGCTAAAAATAGCCAGGGGAGGGCTGGCAGCCATAGGCCTGGGGGGCAAATCCAGTCAAGTGGCCCATTGAACCACCAAATCAGCTCACCATCCATGCCCACCCAATGCGCCTAGCGGGATCCATGGTAGGGCCGGCCCTGGGCGCCCCCCCTTTGCCTGCAGTTAGTTGGTGGCTGCGCCCCTGGGCCCTATTTCCTTCGTCCACAAGAAAAAAAAAGTGTGAGCGGGCAGCAGCCATCAGCCATTTTAAATGTAAGTTAGGGTGGCCTGGGGGGCAATTGCCACCCTACCCCCTGGGCCAGCCCTCCCCTGAAAATAGCCACTGATTATTGTGCAAATGTCACTGGCAGGGAAAGGCTTAACCTGTAGGGGGTAATGAAGAGGTTAATTGTTTTCCCTAGGCGTGTTATAACTGTGTGGGGGCTGGGATGGCAGGGGCATAACAGATCTCACTGATCCCAGTGACAGGGATCAGTAGATCAGTGTTACGTCCCCTGTTAGAGCAGGGAACCGCCGTGTTTACATTGGCGGCTCCCCACTTTTCTCCTATTGTAAGTGATCGTGGGTCGCCAGCAGCCATCGAGTCTGCCCGACCCGCGGCCACACTCCTGAAGCTCGCGGCTACATGCGCTTGCCCCCTAACCGCCTGTGCATTGTTTATAGACGGCGATTTGTGTTATGCTACCACCTTGCAGCAGTAAATTTACGCAACATGGTCCGGAAGTGGTTAAAGCATGTTATACAGCACAGTGCTTGTGTTGTGTAATTAGGTCTCCCTTTTCACTTAAAATACCTGGCTGATCCTGCCTGGCTATGCCCTCCCCTCTGTAAACTGACCACGGTTTATCATGGCTGCTGAGCCCTGGCACTGTGGTCAGTTTACGTTCCTTCATCATCTGCAGCTCTCCTCTCTGTGTCCTTCTCTGTCCTCCTCCCCCCTCCCTCCCTGCCTGTCCACTCCACGATCCTATCCTCCTGCTGCTTTCATATCTATAGTAAAAGCATACCATCCCCTCTGTTATATAACGCTAAGTGTCCCTGTGTTGTTTGAAGAAATGTCATGTGTATATAAGCATCTTAATTTTTTTCTTTGTAGCAGCACAATTATTCACCAAGAAAAAGACCAAGGGGAAGAACAACTCAGGATGGACAATTACCAAAGTAAGTGCCCCTGCATTCTTATGGAGGTATTTATTCTTGTCCAACCAAACATACTTCACAATTCTCCATCTAACTGTGCATAACTTTGTGATGCTATTGTAGTTGAAGGATGCATTCACCAAAAAACACAGGAAGGACGGGCTTGTTAAAATAAGCAAAGTTTATGGTAAACAATAGGTGGTACTTTTAAAACCATGATCTTAATGCCCTGTAAATCTCTCAGCAGATCTGTGATTCCCAAGTTTTCACCATCACCATCTTGACAAGTGATGAAGTCAACTACATAGACAGCAGTACAGAAGTGGATGATAAGGGTGCAGACCAAACTTACATGCCCTTTATGGAGGAACTCTCAACTGACAGCAGTGACACTTGCAAGAAGACTGCCTTCTCAAGATCCATGAAAAGCAGACATCATGAACGTTTCAGTGACAGCAGTGCAAGCAAATAGCCAGTACCCCTAACAAGAGGAAATGTTTGCATAGTCAACAACAAAATCTGAAGTTCACGTATGCAAAGAATGTGGTGTTGGCTGAGAATTTGGCTCCTGTGTATGACAAGTAGCTGGGTCCCCACATGCTTAAGAGTGACCAAGCTTGGAAAAGAAAGCAATGTAAACGAATTACAAGTGCTGTAAATGCAATGCAAGTAACGCCCTGCAGTGAAAAAAATGTGAGGCACAAAGACATCAATGGCAACATCAAGAAGAAAATTGCATTGATCAGGAAGGAAAGGTTAGTCTGATTGTACAGTATATACTGATATTAGAAAGCATGACTACAAATGTCTTGAATTTGTCTCCAGTGAATTTTACTTCATCTTTTCTAATGCACATCTTAGATGTCTAACTTGTTTGCTTCATTGCTTATCTCTTTCTTCTAGGCAAAAAACTGGTGAATTACAAGCTTCTGATGAGATGTTGGACTATGAAAAAATGCTGGTGCCCTACATACATGAAGAAATAGTTACAGGGCCAAAGGTTTTTATACCTTGATCAACAAGAGAGGTAAATACATTGTGTTTGCAAATATTCTAGTTGCTAATTAAGCATGTTCAATAGTGATGCTGGGTTCTCCCTTGCAGCTCTATTATATGCTGTCAGGGGGAACCCCCCCCCCCCCCCCTCTTCAGAATACAATACTCTTTTGGCAAACTTTCCCTAGAGGTGAGAATGTGGCATATTTGCCCATGGCTGTATTTATCCTGGGCCTGGATGACTTTTCAATAAGAGGAGGGCATGGGCCAAGTTTGACTGAATCAGTATCTGCAGATGACCCCACAGAGGAAGGAAAGAGCCTATTCTTTTCTGAGGCAGCAGATGTTCAAGGCTTTTCTGCATTGGACAAGAATGGAGCCATCAGCCAGTCTCAAGAACAGCAGCCTAATGTTAGTATTGATGTAGTCTTCTTTTGGCACCATCTTCAAGAACCAAAGAAAACTATTTAGGCCAAAGTTCAGCAGATGTTAACGCCACTCCACCAATCAACATACAACATGTGTTGTACTATGGGGTTGATTTGCTGAGACTGGAGAGCGCAAAGTCTGGTGCAGTTTTGTATAGAAACCAATCAGCTTCCAGTTTTTTTTTGTCAAAGCTTAATTGAACAAGCTGAAGTTAGAAGCTGATTGGCTGCCATGCGCAGCTGCACCAGATTTTGCACTCTTTAGCTTTAGTAAATCAACAGCTATATGTCACACATGTAATTTTGACCAAGAACAATTTGTTTTTGAGCAACAGCAGAGTGAGAGGTTCCACCAGGAACATCATGAAATCTTAGAGGATCGTTTAAAGGTCATTGAAGTAGAAATTAACCACTTGCCAACCGCCGATCGGCATCTGACGGCGGCAAAGTGGCTCGTTCCCGCAAATCGCCGTCATACGAACGCTCACTGTGTCCAGGGGGGGCCAGGGAGCGGGTGCGGCGGCTCCGATTGCCGCCGGCTACCCGCGATGGCCCCCCCGGAGCGAATGAGCGGAGGTCCGTGTATGTAAACACGGACCTCCGCTCTGTGTGAGGGGGAAGGGCTGTGATCACAGCCTTCCTTTACGTGAAGGCTGTGACCACTTCCCTTCCCCAGCTAGGCAAGCCCCCATACAGTTAGAACACGCCCAGGGAACATAGTTAACCCTTAGAGCGCCCCCTGCAGGTTAACCCCTTCAATGCCAATGGCATTTACACAGTAATCAGTGCATTTTTATAGCACTGATCGCTGTATAAATGCCAATGGTCCCAAAAAAGTGTCAAAATGGTCCGACATGTCCGCTGAAATATCGCAGTACCGCAAAAAATCGCAGATCGCCGCCATTATTAGTAAAAAATTAAAAAAAATTAAAAACCCCAAAAATTAATTCTCATCATCCGTAAAGGCGACCACTTTTGCGCAAACCAATCAATAAACGCCGATTGCGATTTTTTTTATCGCAAATATGAGGAAGAATATAAATCGGCCAAAAACGGTGAAAAAAATGTTTTTTTATATTTTTTTTTGGATTTGTATTTTAGGAAAAAGTAAGAAATTTGGTTTTTTTTGCAAAATTGTCGCTCTTCTTTTGTTTATAGCGGAGATTAGAAATGACGCAGCGGTGATCAAATACCACCAAAAGAAAGCTCTATTTGTGGGGAAAAAAGGACGCAAATTTCGTTTGGGTACAACGTCGCACGACTGCGCAATTGTCAGTTAAAGCGACGCAGCGCCGAATCGCAAAAAGGGCTCCGGTCCTAAAGCTGGAAATCCTTCCGGGGCTGAAGTGGTTAAAGGCACAAAGGCATGTATGCAGGAATTGTTTAAAAGTACAACAGAGTATCGGCAATAGAAATTTGACTTACTCCGACAGTTGCTTAACAAGTCTTCTGGTGGTAATCCACTGCCTGATTTTGCCTCTCCCTCTACTGTTGCCTTTTCATAAAGGTAATCTCTAGCCACCAGTTTTTTGTCTAATGTGCCTTTTTTATATGTGACTTTTGTATTGCACCGCAACAAAGTGTAACTGACGGTGACATTTTTTTTGATACAGCAGAGAGGGGTTAGAAGCTGCTGAAACAATCAGCTTGTGTTGAAGTGAGTGGGTGCCGTACAGCCTGATATGGGGCCACTTCCTGTGTCCCTTTGTAACAACCACAGCCTTTTCAGCAAAACAGAGTAAACTATCTAGTGAGATTTACAGAGTAAGAGTTGATGTATACCTTGAAAAATAGCTTTATATGAAGTGCTGTTGGACTTGGTGGCCATGCTCATCGTGATATGATTCAGGGATTGGTGGAATAGGGCTCTCATCAGTGTCTTGAACCTCAATATCTAGGAACAATCCTGCATGATAGGCTAAGTTATGAAGGATGCAGCAGGCCAAAAACATGTCGCTAATTTTTTCAGGGCTATAGCACAGAAAACCATCAGATAATGAGATATAGTGGAATCTGCTTTTAAGAACCCCAAAGATCCACTCAGTGACACATCTTGTCTAATGGCTGCATTGTAGCACGATTCTGCAGATGTTGAGCACCTCAAGAGTGATGTTAGCAGCCAGGGCAGACTCATAGCCAGAATCACCTACAATACAGTTTGAAATGCTATTTTTAGAAAAACAATAGTATATCATGATGAGTGGGTAATGACCAGAACATTTATTCCATACATTTTGATTTTCATTGCTGAACATGATTGTAATGTGAAGGCCTTAGGCTAAAGTGGTTTAGTTGGGAATCGTTATACCAGGATGAGGATCTGGTTTAGCCATTTCTTTAACAGACAAGGTTAAACATCTGCTGTGTATATATTGTATGCAATGTGTGAGGACTGAATACAGGAGTGTAACATATGAACATATACTTCCATGTTTGATGTATGTGATATGCATTGAGACATATTTGATAATAAAAAGTGTCTTATCAAGAATGCAGCCTCTGGATATTCTGTTAGTGTTAAAATGGTGGTAGAGCTGTGATTGCCCTAATATGTGGGTATCATGGACAGATCCTGGGAAGCCGGTGACCACATTTCTGATGAACATATATATTTGCACTGCAGACAACCTGTATATTTAGTGAGTGATACCCCTTCCTATTAAGGTAGATATTTTTTTGACAGAAGGGGCAAAAAAAGACACATGGGTACAGTCTATGACAATCATGACTTTGGGAATCCCAGCAACTACATAGAAATTGTTCTTAATCTGATCCCACTCCTGAGGCACGTAGATATAATTTGGGGCAATTTGCCTGAAACCCCACAGGGCCTTAGCAAGCAAATGTGAGAAAGATGGCTGGGATACCCCCACCTCTCCTGCTACTCTCTGATAGGAGGCCTTGCCCAGAAAGTGCAGGACAGCAACTTGGTCATGGGTGGTATGGCAGGACTACACAGTGTGGTGGACTGCAGAAAAGGTCTCAATTCCCCCAAGAGAAGCATAATGATGTCCTTAGATAGATGAAATTTAGACAGCACTTCTGCTTTAGGGAAATCATCCAGCAAGGTGTGCTGCTTAAAGAAATGTGGATGCATGATAAAAACCCTTCTTCTTCTCATGGCCATCCTTAGAATGGCCTGAAACTCCAACAAATTAGCCTCAAAAAAGCTCATTAGGGATGTAGGGGAGAGCATTCCCTCAAAAAGTTCCATTATAGATGTATGGGAGAGCAATGCAATGCACAGCTGGATAATGAGTTTAGACTAGCCAAATACTCATTAAAGTGTGAATTGTGAAATGATGGCCTTTTCAAATATTTCCATGCCCTGCCCATTGAGGTGTGATGACCAAAGTCATTACTTCCATCATTACTGCATGCCTGGACCACTACTTAATAACCACATGCATTTATTTATTTCCATCTGTGAATTGACTGTTCATACGGTATTTCCCCAGCGTTTTCAGCGTAAATACTGCAAAATTATACATTGAATAGACAGTTTCAGGATTGCATGCGATATTTAGGGAAAATGTGTCCAGACACCTAAATACTGCACGCGAGATGCTTTTGTGAATGGAGCCCCCTGTCCAAATAGTGTCCATATTTTGCCATATCTACAGCCAAAAGGAGTTATAAGAGTCTAAAGTGTATATATAGGCCACAAGCAGGCAAGACGAAAGCTATAACCAATAATGCCTACCAATGATGTGGTATGAAAACTGCACACATCGTTGCCATACTGACAAAAATGATTTCCTCTGATTGTCTAAATTAGTAAAATTTGCATCAACCATACAAATGCCTTAATAGTTAAATAGTAAAAGTTTAACCGCATCGGTTACAGTTTGCCAACTATGCAGAGAGTGAATTAAGCTATAGACATGCCAGTAAATGTTATGTCTATGCCTGTAATATATCCCAGCCAACTGACCATTCTCAATAAAATAATCAATTAGATAAGCTAATAAACCTTGTCTTATTAGCAATAATCTCCAGAGAGATGTGGCTTTGAAAGCATCTGGCCATTCTATTCCCTTCTGCTTTCTATTGACAAAGAATGCCCGGCCAAGCTGAGAGCACATAGTTATACAATACTCCCTAGAGAGTTTAGCCTAATATATTTTAGACTAATATATTTTAGACTGTGTCAGTTTGCCTCCAAATTCATGTTTATTTTATTGTATATGTTATTTTTATAAAATATTTTGTTAGACTTTTGGTGCTTTCACATGGGCAGTGTACATTCCAATCAGCAGAGGATCCATGTACAGATTCCCTGATGAACCAAAGCTGAATGTAACAGCTGTCACTTTTGTGACATTCATGTCCAGCCAGTTTTTTTTCTCTGAAAATTAATAGATCCATGTTAACTACTTGTGGACTGGCCACAATGTACTGCAGATGTGCGGCCCACACAGGCAAAGCAATGTACCCATATATCGCTGCCTGCTTCCGGGTTTAGGGCGCACGCATGGATGCTCCCCAACAACACCCACTGTGTTTGTACACAGCAGGAGCCTGTCAGCAAGTCCCAGCCAATGATTCACATCTGGGACCTACTGATTGGCTGTGTGACAGACCAGAGCCTTGTGTTGACAATCAAAACAGAGCTCTGTAAAGAGGGAAAGATCCCTGTGTTTCAACAAAAAAAAAGAGATCTATAGTAAAAAGCAGCACACATTACATATTGTAAGGCACACATTCGACCAATTGATCACCCTAAATGTTAACCCCTTCCCAGCCGTGTCATTAGTACAGTGACAGTGTATTGTATTGTCAGGGATCTTGTACAGCAGATGCTCATTTACGTGCAGCAGGTGCTCATTCTTATGTGCATGTGCAGGATCATGAGCATAGAAGCCTAACCAGATGGGCAACAATCAGAATTCTCGCACAGATGAGCATTGGCACATATGTGCGGGCGTGCGCGTGTACACATCGGCATAAGCATCTGCACACATTCACAGATCATGGCGCTCAGCAGCCTATTTAAACAGTCCTCAGTTCTGGATTGTCTTCAGTTCTGGATATTGTGTTCCCCACTAACCTTGCTCCTCACCCGGCTATGTCTGATACCTCTGTTGGATCACCCCTGCCTATTATGTCTGCAGTTCACTTGTGTTACAGACCTGGATTTCTGAGTATGTCTCCACCTCCTGACTTGGTACAGTGAGGCCAGCATGTTACTGACTTCTGCCTGTTTCTGACCTTGAACTTGATTCTGACCCTACACCTGGCTGCTGAACAAGGCTTTTGACCAGACTCCATGCTACCACTGGAACGACTCCTGTGTTTCCAAGCTTCAGCTCACTATAACAGCTTCCTAACCTAACACGTGGGCCCTTCCAGTGCACTAGCAGTCCCTATCTCCACTTCCAGGAGTGCATGGACGGGAATTGTGCAAGAGGCCACCCTCTTCATCTCAGGCTCCACAGGTATGTCAGGTACGTGACAAGTATTAGCACTGATCACTGTATTAGGATCAATGGGATCAATGGTAATGTATTAGGATCAATGGTAATGTCAGTGTCAGTTAGTCAGTCCTGTCCACCACACTATTGCAGTCCCATTATAATCTGATCATCACCATTAGTAGTATAAAAAAAATTCCAGTATATATATATTATAGTTTATAGACACTATAGCTTTCACGCAAACCAATGAATATACACTTATTGGGATTTTTTTTTTTATTTTGGCCAAAAAAAGAAATGTCATGTTTTATAGCAGGAAGTAAAAATGTTTTTTTTTTTTAATTTTTGGTCTTTTTTCATTTATATTGCAAAAAAAAAAAAAATATCACCAAAAGAAAGCTCTATTATCTATTATATTCATTTTGCTTAGGTACAGCATGGTAAAATAGCTCTAAATAGCAAAAATGGCCTGGTCACGAGTTGGATAAAATCTTCCGAAGCTGAAGTGGTTAAATCTATTGGCAAGCAGATGTAAACAAACATGCATTGTTTACTTCCTTTTACCTCTGATCATTTTCTGTTTTTTTCTGACCTGGACACTCATCTGTGTACACACATCCGTTTACACACATCCATTTATAACCCACCTGCCCATGAGGCAGGTGATTCAGATCCGCCTGAAAAACAGGTGGATTTGATCAGCCAAGGTATTAATATTTAGTTACTGATAATGTATGGATAAAAGGGAAGTATTAAAATAAATGTGAAATAAGGTATATGCAAATGTACCTAAAAAATTGTTAATACATCAATAAAAAAAACACCATTAACATAAAATGTTAGTACGAGTAATTAAACCATATGTAACATGAATGACATACAGTACAGTCTTCCTAAAATCTAATTTTAGGTATTAATATGATAGTGGAAGTAGTAATCCTACCTCCAATAAGCTTAGGTACAAAAATAGTTGATCCAAGCTTTAAACTGTATTTGTTAATGAGTCTAAATAAGCTCCAGTTGTCATTATATTAATACCATCTCACATGCTGACAATGTTTTATTATTCAGGTTCAGACAGAGCTGTTGTTTAGGCACCGGAAATGGTTTCAATTTTAGATATATTTTAGAAGCACATCATTTTCTCACGTCCTGTCACTCCAATTAGCTAAATGCATTCCAGGTGCATCAAAACCAAAGGTGTTCAATGTCCTATAGTTTGTTTTAGATTTACTGCCTTTTTTTTTTAGGCCAATTTTTGCTATTTAGCACTTCACTACTTGAACTGTTAATTGCGTGGTCATGCACTGCTGTACCCAAACAAATGTATATAATTTTTTTTTCCACACAAATAGAGCTTTCTTTTGGTGGTATTTGATCACCACTTTTTTTTGCAATATATATGAAAGAAGACCCAAATTTTGAACAAAAATTTGAAAAAAAAACAATATTTTTTACTTTCTGCTATAAAACATATCCAATAAAAAATACATTTTGCCCCAAATGTATTCTGCTGCATGTCTTTGGTAAAAAAAACAAAATCCCAAAGAGTGTATATTGATTGGTTTGCATGGGAGAGTCTACAAACTATGATATACAGTATATATCGGAAATTTTATTTGTTTACTCTTTTTATACTACTGGCAGTGATCAGCGACTTATAATAGGACTTCAATTGTGTGGTGCGCAATCTGTCAGTAACTGACGCTGGAAGGGAACTGGAAGGGAACTGACACTGACATCACTGGTGACGCTAATACAGCAATCAGTGATAATACCATACACTGTCACTGTACTAATGACACTGGCTGGCAAGGGGTTAACATCTAGGGCGAGCAAGGGGTAAAACGTGTGCCTGACAATGTGTAATGTATGCTGATTTTTACTAAATATCTTTTTATTTCTTATCTCTGCTTTTCAGGGATCAGAAACAGAGAGGTTGTTTCCTCTGTACAGAGCCCTGTGTTGATTGTCAACACAGGGCTCTGGGCTCTGATTGGATACAGCCGATTAGCAGGTCACAGCGATGAGCGATTGGGTTCTGCTAACAGACTGCCGCTGTGTACAATCACACCGGGTGTCATGGGGGGGGGGGGCATGCCCTAAACCCGGACGCAGGCAGTGATATAAGGGGAATGACGTTTTGCCTGCATGAACCACCCCTCTGCAGTACATTGTGGGTGGGCAGTTCACAACTAATTAAAAGCAGTCACAACCAAAGTAAAAAAGTCTCTCCCCTAACAGTATGCTGTACAGAAGGACCCTAGGGCTCTCCCATTAGCAGCGAGCATGAACTTTGCTGATTAAAGAGTCATAAATTTGATTCAGCATAGGGAGAATCGGACCTCTGCGGGGACCACTGCTCCCAAAGAACATGCTGGCAAGGAACAGCCATTTCTTCTCAGGCTGTGGCTGCTTGAAATAAGTAAACACATTTTAAGACTTTGCACATGTTTGACATACCAGGAATGTATTTATATCATTCAAACTGAAAAACTCTTTCCCCTGCCAGCATTCTGCAAATCAGGACATGTGTGGAAGCAGACATCTCTGCAGAGGTCTGATTCACTCTACTAAGTCAGACTTGTACAATAAATTTGCAATCAAAAAAGCTTATGCTCCCTGCTCTAACTGTGAATCAGCAGGTTAAAATGGGTTATAACAGTTTTATTAGTCAGGATTCCTTAAGATCAATTGGGCTGGCTTCTTAGGACTGGCTGTTTGGCAGCAGATCCCTTGATGAACGGCCTGGCAATACTGCACAGGAGAACAGAAGGATGCCTACACATAAGTTAAAGGGCTTGTAAACCCTCACAGTTTTTCACATTCGCATTCTATGCATTAATGTGAAAAGCCTTTTCTTTTGCAGCAACCCCCATTTACTTACCTGAGCCCAATTGTTCCCAGGCCGGGGATGATCGCACCCACTCCAGCCGGTGTCTCGGGTCCTCATTGGATAGATCGATAGCAGCGCAGCCATTGGCTCCCGCTGCTGTCATTCAAATCCAATGATGTGGGAGTCAGGGGGTAGGCCTGAGTCCTGCTGTCTGTGACAAGGAATGCAGAAGCAGGACTCGGGAGTGTACCCGCATGGGTGACCCCAGGGAAAGTGCTTCCCTGATGGGTCACTCGATGCAGGGAGGAGCTAGGAGTGCTGATAGGGGACCCCAGAAGAAGAAGATCAGGGCCACTCTGTGCAAAACCCCTGCATAGAGGAGGTAAGTATGACATGCTTGTTATTTTTTTTAAAAAAAAGCTGAACCTTTAGTATCACTTTAAATAAGAGGTTGTAGGCTGGGTGACTCTATTTAATTAGACATATTCTCCAAAACTGGAGAACTCATAATGTGGTGAAGCTGTGAATGGTAGCCAATTAGCTTCTAACATTACCTTATATAGATAAGCTTTGACAATAAAACCTGGAAGCTGATTGGTTTCAATGCAGAGCTGCACAAGATTTTGCACTCTCCAGTTTTAGTAAATCAACCCTAGTGATTTCCTTTAGGCAATACTACTAAAAAGTAGCTTAACCACTTGCCGACCATGTCACATACATTTACAGCGATAGGTTGGCTCTGCTGTGCAGATCACTGTCTATAAATGTCGATCGGCACAGGCACGGTTGGGGGTGGGCGGCGCACACTGCATGAGCATGCACGTGGGTCGGGCGGACTCGATGTCCACCAGCAATCTGCGATCACCTGTTAGAGAGGCAGAACGGGGAGCCACTGATGTAAACACGGCGGTTCCCCTTTCTGTGAGGGGACAGATGACAGATCTACTGATCCCTGTAATTGGGATCAGTTAGATCTGTCATGTCCCTGGCAGCCCAGCCCCCACACAGTTAGAACACACATAGGGAACACATGTAACCCCTTGATCACCCCCCTACAGCTTAACCCCTTCACTGCCAGTGACATTTATACAGTAATCAGTGGATATTTTTAGCTCTGATCGCTGTATAAATATTAGTGGTCCAAAAAAAGTGTCCGACATGTCCACCGCAATATTGCAGCCCCAATAAAAACCGCAGATCGCCATCATTACTAGTAAAAAAAAATCATAACGCCATAAATGAATTCTTATGGTTTGTAAATGCGGCAACATTTGCGCAAACCAATCAGTAAAAGTATATTGAGATTTTTTTTATCAAATGTATGTAGAAGAATATATATCAGCCAAAACTGATGAATAAATTTGTTTTCTTATATATATTTTTTGGACATGTATGTTACCAAAAAGTGAGAAATATTGTTTTTTTTTTCAAAATTGTTGTACTTTTTTTGTTTATAGCGGTAATCAGAAGTGATGTAGTGGTGATCAAATAGAGCTCTATTTGTGGGGAAAAAAGGACGTCAATTTAGTTTGGGTACAACTTTGCACGATCGCACAGTTGTCAGTTAAAGCGAAACAGTGCCGAATCGCAAAGTGCTCTGGTCAGGAAGGGGGTAAATCCTTCCGGGACTGAAGTGGTTAAACAGAGAAATTCTAAGTGATACTAAAGGTTTGTTTTTTAAAAAAAGATAACACACATGTTATAGTTACCTCCTCTGCAGCGATTTTGCATAGAGTGGCTCGATCCTCCTCTACTGGGGTCCCCCAGCAGTGCTCCTGGCTCCTCCTCTTCTTGAGTGCCCCTGTGGAGAAGCGCTCTCCCTGGGGTCACTAGTGCGGGCATGCTCCCATGTCCTGCGGCTGCGTCCATTGACACAGACAGAAAGACTTGGCCCCACCCCGGCTTCCGCGTCACTGAACTTGATTAACAGCAGCGGGAGCCAATGGCTCCCCTGCTATCAGTCTATCCAATGAGGACTGAAGCCCATGGCTGGAGCTGCTAGGCTCATCCCCGGCTTAGGAACAATCAGGCTCAGGTAAGTAAAAGGGGGTCTCTGGGGGGCAGCTACAACAGAAAAGGTTTTTCACCTTAATGCATTGAATGCATTAAGGTGAAAAACTGTGAAGGTGTACAACCCCTTTAAATAAGTCAAAAGAATATTAATAGATAAAATTTAATTTCATGTGTAGAATAAAAGGAAATTTCAAAAATGTGTACTATTACAGAAAATCAGGGACACTAGAAAACTGCATGTGATGTGTAACATACACATATGTCCCAAAAGGAATATAAAAGGATGTGTTAAACGTACTAAGGCTTGGTTCACACCTATGCAGGTTGCAGTTTGCATATTCCGGGTGCATTTTGTATTTTTCAATGCACGTTTTTGATCTATTGAAGTCCCAGAAACCAAAAAAAAGTCCCCGGCCCTTTCCATACAATGCACAAATGTAAACGTGATCCATAGAAAACCATGTTAAATGGATTGTAGTGTGTTCCTGCAAAACTGAAAAAGCACAAAAAAAATGCATAGGTGTGAACCAGGCCTTACTCCACCCTGGCCCAGAAGATGCTGCACTGAATCCTCACTCTAGAGCACATAGGCTGCAAGAAGGGCCCATTAACACGTATGTGCTGTTTAATGTGTGTTAGGGCCCTTTCATGCTGGCTTTCCATTCAGGTCCGCCTGTCAGTTTTTCAGGTGGACCTGAACAGACGCTCCATGCAGCCCTATGGCTGACATCTGCCGCTCTCTGATCCGATCCAGTCCATGAAATATAGATGGATGAAAACCTATTTTCCATCCGTCTGTAGAATTGGATCGGAGAGGATTGGATGACAATGGACAGGCGGTCCGTTGTCATCCGATCTCCATAGCAGAGAGTGGGGCTCTGACAGTTCCATCTCGACTCAGTGAGCAGAGATGGAACTGTCATCCGTCGGCTCAGTGGGGATCAGTGGAGCGATCCCCACTGAGCAAAATGGAATCCGAAAACGGAAAAGCCCGCGTGAAAGGGTCCTTACAGAGCATTACCGCAGGGCATAGTAACAAGTGGGTTGCATTGTGATGCATTGTAGTCCTATTTGTTTTGAATGGCACCTCAAAAAAATATTACAGTAGCAATGAGCCCACACTACAGTGCACCACAACATGCTAATTATTCAAGTTCCAGTTCTCCATTGCTGTAACTCTTTATGGACAGCTTTAATGAGAGGTAAAAACTAAATAAAATAAAAAACAGCATCTTTAAAGAAGTTAAAGCGCAGTTCCACTCAGAAATGTTTTTACATCATTCAAGTCCTTTGCCTATAGACTTACCTTTGAAGGAAAAAAAGTTTAATACTCACCCTAAGTCGCTTGTTGCTAGGTGGTCTCTGTAATCTGCCCCTATTAGGTCCTAGGCTCTTCTCCTCACTTCCTGCTTCCCCTGGACTCCTGGGAGATGTGACTCATCATTTCCCAGAAGCCAGTGGGCTTCCCTGTACTGTAAAATCGTGTTATTTCCAGACAGGAAATGACACGATTTAAGGCGGACCGAGATCGAGGAGTGCATGATGGTTACACACCATGCACTTCTTTCAGGAAGAGATGCCAGGAGATTACGGATGCCCTCACCTAAAACGGAAAAGTCCAGCAGTGAGAAAAATGAAATTGTGAGTAAAAAATACATGTAATTACTAGGCGGTTTGAAAGTAAGGAAACAAAAGGTTATATCTGTTTAGTATTAAAAGAGTGGATGCCAAAAAAAAATAAAAAAATCTGGGTGGAACTCCGCTTTAATACAAGAAAAACTGTGTGCACTGCCACCTAGTGTTTAGGGATAAAAGGAAAGTGAATAAACTCAGGGTAGGCTGCTGCTGATACTAAAATGTGTTCCCACATCCAACAGATCAGCTCAAATAAGAATGTATCAGCGCTGTCTCTACAATTGCAACTTGGTGAATAAACAATCAAAGTGTGTAATCTTCACTCTATATATAAATATGTGTGCCAATACAAATAGTGCAAATTAACCCCTTCCCGCCGGTAGGACGTCCATGGACGTCCTGGACTTTGAGAGGTGATATCTGAACGGTGCCAGCAGCTACAGGCACCATTCAGATATCATTCTTTCCCGCCGGCGATTCCCTACACCATAAGAATGATCATAGCGGCAGTTCAGCCTCTTTATCGATCTTATAGGCAGATGTCCCCCCCTCCTGTCACCATTTGTTGCTTCTCCCAGGCCACCCGTACGATCGGCGGCAGGGAGAAGAGATCTGTCATCGCCGGATGATTGTCAGGAAGATGACTGATGACCATCTGGTCACCAGTCACCTCTATGACCCTCAGAGGCACGGGCGCGACGTTATGACATCAGGTCCGGCCCAGCTTTAGTAAACAAAGCCGTGATCATTTGTTTACTCGGCGTAACATCCTCTTTTACAACATACAAAAAAATTGGGCTAACTTTACTGTTTTGGATTTTTTTATTTCACTAAACTGTTTCTTTTCCAAAAAATACGCATTTGAAAAATTGCAGCGCAAATATCGTGTGATATAAAAAGTTGCAGTGATCGCCATTTTATTCCCTTGAGTCTCTGCTAAAAAAAACATATATAATGTTTGGGGGTTCTGAGTAATTTTCTAGCAAAAAAATTATGATTTTTATATGTAGGAGAGGAGTGCCAGAAATGGCCCGGATATGAAGTGGTTAAGCAATAAAAAAAAGATAAAAGACTAAATTGATCGATGTGCAAAACAATGAAAAGGTAAGTTGAAGAAAAGAGTCACTACACATATGATAAGTTCATCTGAATAGGTAATCTCCTAGGGAATGGAGAAAAGTATGAAGAGGAACGGACGACACCCTGCTCCACAGGCAATACACAGTCCAATTTCCCACTGCAGACAAACGTGAAGTTTTCCTCTAATATCAGGGGGGATTCAGGAAGAAAGTGCTCTTGTGCTCCAAGTATAAGTGCAATAGGCAAGCCATCGCCAGATAGATTGCAAACTCCTGCACTCTAATACAGGAGGCCATATTGAGAAAAAGCCTAAACTAATAGAACTAATGCAGCTATTACATGTATCGGATTGGTCAGCTGCAATATATTACATTTTTGATTTTGAGTTTAATACCGCTCGCTTCAATTTGCATTATTCAACCACACCTAGGTATATAGGATATATTTATTTTCTTGTTTCTTTTGTATCATACTGTATCCCAAGTATGACACTTGATTTTTTTAACAATCCTTATTTTCATTTTTTTTTTTATAAAGTCACATTATTCACTTATATGCACAGTGTTGATGTTTCTTCTTTTAAAGTTCCAAGTATAAAGATTTTTACACATCATTTCAATTAATTACTAATTATAATCAACAAACCAAAAAGCTAAATAGGCAGCATTCACAAAAAAAAGCTTCTGGTCCTACTTGTTCTGAGAAAAAGTGTCAACATGATAGTTTGTCATTACTCAACTGAGTGGAATCAGCTAGAGCTAGCTGTGCATTGTGCAGTGAAGCGCAATCATTCCCCTGTGATGTGCTGTAACATTCGCTTGCTTAAAAGCAACAGAATATATGAAGAATTTACCCATTATATAAATCAGTAGCATAAATTTGTCCAAGGATTGTCTTTTCTCCACCTCCAAAAACGTACCATATGAAATAGCAAAATATACCCTTTACATTCTATTCAATAATTTTAATAATGGTCATTAGTTCTGTGCTTATTATGTGTTGTAAGTATCCTTCACATTCTAAATCTCATCTGTAATTTGGCAAACATTTATAATATTTAATGAAATAAAAGAGAACATTTTGCATTGGGTGCTCATAGTCCATTAGTTATTAGCACTGGTTTGATTTTTCAGCTGTAAGCTAGCTGCAATTAGCTATGCTATTTCTGTTATTACAAGTTAAAGTGATACTAAACTCTGGTTCAAATTAGAATTATTCAAGTATTCATTTTTAACTCAAAAAGTAGCTTTTATTGCTCCCATCCTCCCCCAAATCTCTAAATTCTTTTTTTTTATGCTGTTATTCAACTTCTTGTTAGAAGGTGGTTAGGTTTGTTCTTCATGGTTCCACTGTATGTAGGAACATAACCACCCTCTCTTGCTCACTCCCAAGATGTACTATGGACTAGGGCATGGGTGTTGAACCTGTGGCCCTCCAGCTGTTGCGAAACTACAAGCCCCATCATGCCTTTGCCTTTGGGAGTCATGCTTATACCTGCCAGTCTTGCAATGCATTGTGGGACTTCACAACAGCTGGAGGGCCACAGGTTCAGCACCCATGGAATAGGGGATCTGTAGTGTACATAGAGCACTAAACGTGACCGCAACTAGCATGCACTGCTTATTTAAAAAAAATGGAAGTGAGGGAGGATAGGAAAGGTTTGGCAGCTCACAGAGGAAATTACAAGGAGGAAGAAAAACACAGTAAACTGTTTCATGAAAAATCAAATACAGGGCAATGAAGTACAGGAAGCGTATGGATTATTTTTGAAGAATAGGGATATTGTTTAGTGTAACTTTAAATGTACACTCTAGTCAAAATAGAACATTAACAATGCAAGCAGGGCCTTATTTCTGGAGACAGGACTTCCCCATGCTCATACTATTGTTCTATGGTTTTCCAAACTTAATTCCATTAGGCATATGGAGAGCCTTACAGCCTCTCTTACCTGCAAGGAAGAAAAGTTAGGCATATCTGGTTCTACTAGGTAGAAAATACCTGCTCTCAGGAGTACATACAGCTAATTGGAGACATAACCTCCACCTGTGCCTTGACCTCCTCCATTGTTCCAGCATAGCCACATCCCTTACCTTGCTTACTCCATCCAGACCCACCTTTTTTGTTTACTTTTTACCCCCTTCTTTCATTTCTACATGAATTTTGATTGCCCACTCGGTCAATCTTGTTGTAGCTACAGTTTTTAGCTATAAGGCCTCATACACATGGACGTTTATTGACGCCACGTTTTGTGGTGTTTTTTTGCAGCTCTCCATGTTAGTCAATGGCCCCATAAAAATGCAGACGTTTTTGAGCTGTAGAGGGCGTTGGCGTTAGTGAGCTGAAAGTAAAACCCACAGCCAGCGTGTTCCAAGGCTGTAACGTTTTGACGTTTTTGACACCACAAAACGCTCACTTACGCCCACTAAAGCCGTGCCGACGTTAACCGGCATTTTTGACGCCAACATTTTTAGGTTGAAAAATAGCAGAGGATTTAAAAAAAAAAAACACCTATTGACGCTGATGCTCACTAACGCTCACTAATGCCGATGCATAACGCCGAAAAAAAAGCAGATTTTTCCCTGACATCGGGCCCGACGTTTTGCTTATTTTTTAACATACGCCCGTGTGTATGAGGCCTTAGGAATAATAAACCATATACCCTTCACTTTCACTGTGCAACACTGAAATGCTATACACCTTTACAGGCTTTTATCGTCTCCTAAAAAGTAATAGACTGTTTAAAGCAGTTGATACAGTTTCACTATCAGACCCTCTGATAAGATTTGTCTAAGAATATTGTATACATTGTGACTGGTAAAGCACTGTGCAAAAATTTATATTTTGGCTTTTTATCATGCCACTTTACAAAAATTGAACATAAAGAATTTATAAAACTAAATAGAAGCCTGGAGATACATATAAGAAACATAGCCTACCAGCTCAGTACCCTTTCTTCCAAGGGTGACACAGAAAGGAGGAAGAGAGGTAGTTACACAAAGCAAGCTTCAGGAAGTACATTTCTACTACAGGGGTATCAAACTCAATTTTATCGCAGGCCACATCAGCATTATGGTTGCCCTCAAAGGACCAGTTGTATCTGTAAGACTATATACATTTATCCAGGGCTTTTCTGCTCAGAGAATAGGTTCAGGAACTAAACCATGCTCCCCTGCCAAATTGCATCAAACAATGGGTGTGGGCAAATTGCACAGTAGGAGGCTCTCAAAGGGGTAATAAATACCAGGAGTGCACTATGTGTGGAGTTCAGGGATCAGGGGTGTACAGAGTGTATAATTAAGGGGTGCTCTATGTACATAATGCAGAGTTCAGGGGTGCTCTATGTACAGAGTTCAGTTGCAGAGGTGTCCTGTGCACAGGGTGCAGAGTTCAGGGGTGTGCTATATACAGAGTGCAGGGTTCAGCCCTGTTTCACAGGCTGTCCACATCTCACTTCCACCCCTCCGCGGCTTGACCTCTGCACCCCCCCAATCCCTGCATACAACTCCCTCCACAGCCCTCATCCAACCCACACCCAGAAGTCTTCTGTGCTTAAACGTGACCTATACACATACGCAAGGGTATATATACCCTTGGGTTTGGGTCCAGCTGTGAACACCTTCGCAACCCTGGTGGTCTTTTACTCCATTTAGGCCGGTTTCGTGCTCCAGCTTACCTCACGATCAGGGTGCTTTTGCATTTTTGCATATATGTCAAATCATGTGATTTTTTATGTATTTATGTCCCCACCTTTGGGAACATTTTATTGATTGTAACCAATAAACTTTTGGCATACTTTTTTAATTACTGTATATTATGTTTATTTTTCTTACTCATACCCTCCTCCTAACTATCTACAAAGTCCTTGTTGGGGTTAAATTTCTTTGTAGTATGAGAGAGTGATAACACCAAATTTAACACACCTGCCCCCATTCACACCTGAGACCTGGAAACACTAACGAGTCACATGACACCGGGGAGGGAAAATGGCTAATTGGGCCCAGTTTGGACATTTTCACTTAGGGGTGTACTCACTTTTGTTGCCAGAGGTTTAGACATTAATGGCTGTGTCAAGTTATTTTGAGGGGACAACAAATGTATACTGTTATACAAGCTGTACACTCACTTCTTTACATTGTAGCAAAGTGTCATTTCTTCAGTGTTGTCACATGAAAAGATAGAATAAAATATTTACAAAAATCTTTTGTGAGATACTGTATATATATATGTATTTGTATCAGCAGTCTCCAAAATAATTTAGATGTGATATGTCACCATTACTGGAGAGAAGTCCTTTGCCTAATAATACTACCCGCAGCCTCATGGCCTTAAGTACATCCAGCTGTGTTCTGCAAGATCTGCTGCTGAGAAGAGATCAGCCGCTAGTGATGGCCAGGAACAGCTTGTTTATGGCAAAAATATAAAGTACAGTTATAATTAACTGAAATAATGAAAACAAAATCATTATGGTTCCTAGTTTACAACAAAACAGAATAACTTATATGTTCCTGTTTAACTGTATACCAAAAACAGCTTACTGTGTGAAAAATGAATTGGGTGAAGTAGTAGGATCTTTAAAGATAGACGTTCTATTAAGTAAGTATAATACCCTAAAACAAACTTCTTAAATAATATATTATATAAATATGTATTATTTAAATGTAAATCGGTTCACTATGTACTATACTGTTTCCATATATATCCCTTAGGTTCTGTAATATATGTATTTTACTGTGAGCCATCATTTTTTTCTTCTTCTTCGCTCATTGCTTCAATTGACTTGGTTACCAAGGCAACCTGGCTTTGTTTATGGTATAGCAGTATGAGTGAGATAACATGTTTCTTAGCAACTAGGCAAAACCGGGGATTGCTGAAATATTCCAGTGTATTTCTAATTGTACCACAGCAAGAAGGATTCTGACGTGCATGAAGGATTTCATAAAATTCTGAAACATGCAAATGAAAATTAAAATAAACACACTAACAGGAAATGTAAAGAATTTATATATAATAAAGCATGAGGTATTCACTGCAGATGAAGACAGCTGTACTGCCTGGAAATTGCTTGCAGCCATTTTAAGCACATATGGCTGTGCAATATAAATAGCAGAGCTAAAAATGTTGGATGGCATGGAATACCAAATCTACAAGTTGCTACTCTCGGCTGTGTTGAACTTAGGGATGAGCATCTCAAATTGAAAACAAGGTGAATCGGTAAATTGAAGAATTTGACATTTTTTTTTTTTTTTTTCAATTGGTGTTTATTGAATTTTAGTAGAAAATTACAGAACAGAGCCTTTGGGCATACCCTGGCTCGATAGCATGAAATAAGCATCTGAACTGATAGTACAAAGCAACTTGTAAACAGTATAAATTTGAACTGCTCATATTGATTAATAGTTCAGCAATTGTTTAATCTGGGTGGTTTAGCAATGGACTGGAGTGAGTAGCACCATAGTTTCTGTGTCATTATACCGATTATGGGATATTGTATTTGATTTTATACCATTGACACCATGGTTCCCAAGCTTTGTGAAACTTATTCTGGTTAGGTTTGTCAGCCGACATGAAGAGTTCATAAGTGTAGTGTGTCTGGACCATTGTGATAATGTCTGTTAGGGTGGGTGTGGAAGTTGTTTTCCAGTTTCTAAGTATGAGCAATCTGGTGGCTAGAAGTATATGTGTGACTACTGTTCTGAATTTTGAGGGGGTCGATTCAATGTTTAAATTTAAGGTAGCAAGTTGGGGGGTTAAGTGAGTAGTCCCGTTTGTGATGGAGGTGATTAGATAGTCTACCTCGGTCCAAGTCTTTGTTAATTTCGGACAAGACCAAAGAATGTGCGATAGCGAGCCTATTTGTTCGCATTCTCTCCAGCATTTCGGTG
>BLSH010365507.1:1403208-1414223 GCA_018402905.1 Glandirana rugosa
GACGGGGACCCAGTGAGAGGTGACTGACCTCTTTGAAAATCTCGCCGCGCCCCGGCGCTTTGTCGATTGGGATGTGTGCTCCACGGCGGCCGCCTCCGGGCGCCGACGGTATATTGTCCCGGTTGTTGTGAGTTAGGGCCACGGGTCTGCATTGTCCTGTGTGGCTTAGTCTTGTCTGTTCATGGTGTCGGAATTTTATTAGAGAATGGACTTGCCACTGGTGTAAGCCGAGGAAGGCGATTAGCTCGGGCTCCGAGTATGCGCCGGATACCAGTTAGGCGGTAGAACCATGTGGGTTGGAGTAGGCGCCACGTCGCGCGGATCCGGGCTGTGCCTGGTCACTCCAGAATTGGTCTGCTGCGAGGTGCGGAGTTTGGGGTCACTGTGTTTGGCTTACGGGCCCTCTTGTGTTGCTTCTAGATGTCAGCTAGAAGGAAGCTCCGTGTCGGGCCTAGGCGCGCTGCACCGCGGATGAGGTTGGGTGTACCAAGATGGCGGATTGACCATAGGCCGCGTATGAGCCTCGGGCTCGATTAGCGGAAGGAGCCGAATGTGGTCACCGTTCAGGTAAGAGATTATTTTAAGGCTGTGGTACTTGTCTGTTCTGATTCGGTGTGTCCTGTTACGTCTGGGCACCGGGATTGAGTGTTGTTGGCCCTGTTATATGGCAGCCGCGGGCCTCCGCCGGCGGCACCTCGTGTGTAGGGTTAGCTGTTTCGCGGCCCCGCGCCGCTCTAAAAGTTTCTCCAGTCAGTGGAGAGTGACCCAGGGGCAGTGGTGGGGTGAGATGGACTCTTACCGACCCTTGAATCTGATGGATGTCAGCGGATTTCTTGGGCTCGGATCGGAGCTTCGGTGAAAGACGTCTGCTCTCCGTCGCGTCAGGCCACGCCCCCCGAATTTGACATTTTTTTAATTCTAAATATATGTAGGAAGGTTTGTCCAGACTCCAAAAAATCTGAATTCATGATTGATGATTTCCTGAATGCCTGGATAGTGTAATTGTTTTAACATTAGACACATCTAAATTATTCAGGAGACTCAAAATGTAATTGGTACTCCTGATTCTATCATTCTCAGTTAAAATGTCACATACAATGTGTTTAAAGAGAAGTAGTTATACTTGTGTTTATCCAGGTAGTGCTTTTAACATTTGTCAAGGACTCTCACAAGAAAATAAAAGTATTCTGTGTTCCAGAAAGTTTTCCAATTTTAGATGCACTAAACTGGGCTATGTTGGCTGCCCAATCTCTCTTGCTATTTGAACCAATTGGTGAGCTAATCCTTGCATTAGCATATATAGAATGTCGCAAGATAGGGAAGCTGGAAAAGAGGATATTCCTTCTTGCTAATACCTTTGAGTACTTGGTGGATTCCCAGAGGTCCATCCATATTATTAATACTTATTTAAGATTAGGTTCTGATTCAGGATTCCAAGTGAATTGGTCTATGTCTAATATCTTCCCAACTATAACTCTGGTTAGATGTCTATATTAATCCTGAGCAACCAGTGACATCACCCATTCATATAGTTGCCAGGATTGCCCGACCATGAAACCAAAGGGGCAAGGACAACACTGACATCATTGTCCAAATATGGTCATATTTGAGCAATGACAGTGACCAAATATGGCCACATATTGGTCAACGATATTACCCTGTAGAACCCACATCTCTGTTTACTTGTAACAACAGGGCCCAGGGTATGTCCTTATTCATGAGCAGTCAGTCACCAGGTTCTGTTGTGTCCACATTGCCGGCACAATGTTTTGTGTTTGGCTTGGATCTACATCTCTGAATGATGTGATTGACAATGGATGTACTTTGTGGGCTCTTTATTATTTAGTCAAAAACCGTGTCTGTATTTATTTGCACTTTACATTTTCTTGGTGAACTGCCCCTTACTCATTCTCATAGGGGGACGGTATCTGGAAGTCCCCTGCCTGCAGACCCCCACAATCACTGGTTAAAGTCGTGGGCAAAAAGATCTTGTATTCATCAATATAGGGACAAGGTGCTTTGCCAGAGGGCCCCCCTGTCAAGGTACCCCTACATGGGCATGTGGCTTGATATGATTCAGAAGGGGGGGCACACACTCATTCCCTGTCTTGTCCTGCCAGGCTGCATGCTTGGATAAGGGCCTGGGCTGGATTTTTTATGGGGTTCTCCATGACATCTATACCAGGTACTCATCAAAGAGAGGGTCTTTTTTAGTGGAAACCCTACATTTTTTTCTGCGGGGTCCTCCATTAACATATGCGATTCTTAAACACAAAATTACTATATTATTAAACATATTTTATGACATTTTTATATTATACCCAGCTGAAAGCAATATTGCATAGTACTGCTTGCTAACAAGGTTTAATTAGATTTAAAGTAATGTATGGCAGGGGTAACTAAGCCATAGACATCAGGATACTTGCTTTATTCTGCATCTAGGCAAAATTTTAAATGAACTTTAACTTTAACAGAAACACACTTTGCAGAAATCTGTGCTACTAACCGTCTAAACTACAAATGCAATATTAACATGGGCTGTAGAGATAATATTTACTGTATATGTAAATATATAGTACACCACGTCACACTTTAAACTATTAGATTTAAAAAAAAATTGTTGCGCTAACCTAAAAGTGCATAAACTGTGCATAAATCACAAGCTTATATAGTAAACCCCTGAATAAGAAAATATTTAAACCATAATCATAAAGTGCATGTAGAGTGCAAATTCACAAATGAACAACACATTGATCATATAACATAATACTGTGAAAACATATTGTAAAAAGAGAATATATGATATTAAATAGTCCCAAATTTGTGAAAAAAACGTATTGAGAACTGTGTGAAAAAAACTTGGAACATCCAAAGTCCTGTGGAAGTTCAAGGAAAAAAGGTTCACTCTTATTTTCCACCACCAAAGACCATATAGACACCTCCAGTGACAAGGAAGGGGTAAATAAAAACCCTTACCAGAAACACAGACCCACTATCGCTAGTAAGGGTCAAACTCGCTGGCAGATATAGCCCTCTGCGGGGTCTTAGGTGATAGCAGATCGATCCTTCTATGTTACCAGGGCTCCGTGGCATCCACAACAAGACTGTATGGTTTAGACAGCAGACCTCAATAATCTCCCACACTGCATACCATAAAAAGATAAGGGTCACATAGCGTAATACTGCAACGTTGTTTTATTAAAACATAAACTTAAAAGCAGGGTACTCACAATTTAAAAACAGATTTGCGCATTGATCAATGAAACAGTTTGCTGGCAGATTAAACAGAACGCCCCTCCTCATGGGATTCAACATGTGGCGTGGTGACGTCAGTATGCCAGGGCGGAGTTCTCATTCAGGGGTTTACTATATAAGCTTGTGATTTATGCACAGTTTATGCACTTTTAGGTTAGCGCAACAATTTTTTTAAAATCTGTTACTCTATATGGTGGAATATTGCACCTTTCATTGTTTGCTGCTGCTGTGTTATTTATTTTTTTTCTCTAAGCGCGGTATTATTTTTGAATATTTGTGAGATCACTTTAAACTATTGTCCATATACAATATTTGATGGTATCCTGGTGGTTAGCTCTTTTGGGGTCTGATGCAATTACTAGTGCACCTTTATTTAGGAAGATAATTGCTACTTTCTTTGACATAATATTTTTTTTGCAAAGGATGACTTCTGAATAATTGTGCTCAATTTATTTAATCGGCTTCTGTATGTGTGTGCCATTTTGTTATGGTTTGCACTGTAACTTTAAATATCTGGCTGGGGCATAGTTTTGCTGAGTCATGCCTTGCCACTTGTTGCTGAGGACATTATCCAATTCCAGGTATGAGCAGCATTGGTTCTCTTTATTACACCTATGCTATTCTATGTACCGCTGGGGTAGATAACTAAAGTAATGCATAGCCAATGTACAGCTCAAGTTCTGCTAATTTAAATCTGTAAATCAGTGTTCATGTGAGTAAAAAAAAATGTGCATTTTATGTGAAGAACCTGACCTTTGCAGAAAAAAGGAACTTTACCTAAAGAAAAAGTTGTTATTGTCTTTTACTAGCCTACATGTAACATTGGTGTATTGAAGAACTTCACTTTGTAAGTCAAACCATGCAACCCTTTGGGTTGAGTGGCCTTTGGCTGTGATAAAACAGTTGTACTGGGTAACTTGTTGGGACAAGTACACCTGAATATATGCACACTTTATTTATTCTAGATTGGGGCACACTCTCCAGTAATGGCAGCCAGTCTGAGGTGGAAGTGAGTGATGGTGGCGGGTGATGGTGACCCTATTGGGTGAGAGGGCAGGTGCACTTTGTGTCCTTCACTTTATGGCTGGATACCTATGCTGGAATCTGCTGCAAGACAGGGTCCACCTAGGGACCTGGCCTGGGTGGTCAAGTTTGCAAGGACTTGCATCATATACAAAGCAGTGGCTTCTTGTAACATGTGTAAAGGAGCAGAACGGTTCCATTGCACAAGCAGTTACATAATTCATGTGTCAGTGTCAGGAGTGGAATATAAGAAACTGGTGGGGTACAGGGCTTTTCTGTCCTATAATGTGGAGGATATGGAGATTAGAGTGCCTGAAGGAACTGAAGTGTGAAGAATTAGCTGGATGGCTGTTGGTTTCTAACCCACCCTCTAGGGGGCAAACTCTCAGTTTCAAGTGGGTATCACCCACATCCTTGTTAGTGGACACTAGTATGATAGGAAATGGAGAAAACGACAGTTCGTATTTTTTTTTTTTGCTGTATATTGATGGTGAGATGTTCCTTTACTTACTGTTATTCAGATGCAACAAAAAAATTGTGGGAAATGCAACAAATGAGGGGAATTACCCTTTTTTTGCAGGTGTTCCAATCAACTCTTGTTCAGGTGACAACTGTAAAATGTTGGAATTCCCATCACTTTCTGTCTTGGTGATAAGTCACCAGGACAAATAGAGAGGACAAATCTTCTCAGCGGATATACAGAGAGAAATAAATAGCTTACAGGCTTGTAATCTTCCCCTATCCAAAATAATCATTCAAATGTTTTGTTTGTACATACACTTTAGATCGTAACTCCAGATAATATGTTTTATCGTTTTGCATGAAATGGGGAACAGTTAAAATTTTTTGCCAGGTTATTTCTGCCTGCATTGTCATTGTGGAGATTTGCCTTTCCTTTAGAGCCCTTTCACATTGGGGCGGGCAGAGTGTTAGCGGTAAAGCAAATGCGAGAGGCATTTTTCAGGCGCTTTACAGATGCTATTTTTAGCGCTAAAGTGCCTGAAAAATTCCCCCAGTGTGAAAGGGGTTTTATGTAACTCTGATTCCTGTACTAAAAATATAGGGTGCAGGCATCACAGAACAGAAGGGTAAAGACAAAAGAAAAAAAGACAATGTCAGAACTTCTGACCCTTCCTTATTTTAATGACATATGATTTTGTCTGTGTTCCCATTGGAAAAAAATCCTTTTGTTTCTTGTCTTGACAAAAAGTGAGGGAAAATACATCCAAAAGGGACAACATTTACAATGAAAACCTGACAAAAGTTCTAATCCTTCTCTGCTCTGTCCATCAAAATGAAAAAAAAAGAAAAAATGAATAAAGTTGAACATGGACTCAATGTTTGACTGGACATACTAAGGAACCCTAATTGCGTAGCTGTGCTTACTTTTCCAATAATACCAGTAAACATTTAGGCTGGATTCACACCTGTCCAGTGCGAATGCCAGCCTGTCTGCTGCTGGGAAGGGGCGGAGCCGCTGTTCGGCGGCTCCTGTCCGTTCCCACAGCGCAGCAGCTGCGGGGGGGGAAATGGGGGAGGGGCCACGAGCAGGGGAAAATATCCCCATTCAGTGCGGAGTGCATCTCCGTGTTAGATGCGCTCTCATTGAACTCAACGGACTGGGAATTCGCACCGCATTGCACAGAAAACGCACAATTTTTTGTGCAATGTGGATTGCGAATGCACCGCACATATGTGAATCGGACACATTAAAAGCAATATGTTTTCAAGTGTCCTGAGAATTGGATGCGGTTTAAGCTGCATCCAATTTGCATAGGTGTGAACCCAGCCTTACCCTTATGCTGAAGGCATTGAGCAAATTGAGATGTTTTGTCTGGTTTTCAAAATATATAGAGTTTATAACACTGTGACTAGCTCCTAAGTCATTGCCATCAAGTCTATGTTGCCAATCCTAACGGGCAAAATTCCTATCTAATGCAGCTCAAGTGTAAAAATAGATTCAGCATCAGATTCAGATTAAGCATTCTGTATCACCTTACATGTGTCCTACCTTAGTATTATGAACTGGTAATAGAGTTAAGTGAATGTCAGAGTTGCGTGTGACAAACCTCCGCTGGTGGCATTTTCATTGATATGATTTCTTGAATACCGTAACTGCTTGCCCTATGTAATATGCAGGTTTGGAAAATGCATTAATTAATGCAAAATGTATGTTCTCATTCCTCAAAGCTTGGAGCTCAGATAATTCAACACTTCTTGCAATCTCTTGCAAACTGCTAAGTGTTAGATTAAGTTTTCCAATCTGTCATCTTAGTTCCTGGGAGAAAAGCTGAGGAGAAAGAACAGAAGCGCCAGGCCGTATCTAGTGCAGCATGATTTAATGCATTTAAAATGTTAAAAAGTATAAAATGCACTCACACAGTGCTTAGTAACAATGGGCTTATCTGTTGTGGTGCTCAGCTGAGCCGCTGGAGGTTCCAACGGACCATGGGAGGATCCCTTGTGAGATGAAGTCCTGATGGTATGGGGAATGGAGAGCCGCTGGTATCTTCGGATTTTTGATGGAAGATACCGGATTTTAAATTCATTAAATCTTGCTGCACTAGATACAGCCTGGCGCTTCTGTTCTTTTTCCTCAGCTTTTATCGTATTGTTCTTGGGTTCCTAGCCCTTGTCAGAAGCAGCCTCACCAACATCTGAAAAGTGCATGCAGCAACTAAAGACATTAAACCTATAAGATTTTACACACAAGTTAGCTGTTGCTAGCATTTCCTAACCCACAGCTTACACGATATCCAAGTTACTGGTTATTGCCCTTTTTTATATGCTATCACTATATGCTATCCTTATAAGTACATGTGTATTTTAAATCCTATAAGCAGAGATTTTAGCGCTGAGTTGCATTCCTTTTTTGGGGGTGTTTTCTACTTTGTTGTAGTTCCTGGGAGATACATTTCTAAATAACCTAATCTCTATTTCCACCAATAGCTGTGTCATAATCATAAGATTGCTAGACATTTCAAATGGGCATGCAATTATGATTTTTTTTATACCACTTCTTATCTGCAATATAAAGGAATATATTTCTTTAGCTCAAAGTCCCCACCCCAAAGCTCACTCCAGCTGTTGCAACACAGAAAGTAAAGTCTATTTTCCTTATTGACCCAGTATTGAGAAAGACCAGTAGACCATTGAAAGGTTCAAGTGTAGATGTAGAGATTTTTCTTATTCCAGTTACATAGATGTAGTGTATGACAAAAGTAATTAAACCATAGTCATCAAGGTATTCCAGACAGGTAAGAATCAAAGTATCCATGCTCATGGACACTTAGCAACTATGTTTGGATAAATGTCCATGGCTTCTGCATAAGTACTTACCCATGCATGGGCATATGGCGCTCCTTCCCAGACTTGCCATACATGCATGCATGGGTGAGCGGTGATGCAGAAGCCATCAGTGCTTACCGGAGTAGGGCCACATAGAGCTATTCACTGTTTTTGGTGGCCGAACATGGCACATGCAGCTCTCTATGTGGCAGAAAGCGATGGGGGTTTTACACTTCGGCCCACCAAAGCTGTTAAGTGTCCAGAAGGGCCTAAAGTAAATTTTGTACAAATTGGGATGAGTCATGCAAAGGTGACAAACGATGCTGCTTCACAGTTGAAGTTGCTAACCAGAAAATACTATATTATTTTTTTTATGTTATTGAATGGATTTCCTAAACCACATTTTGAACCAGCTATAACAAATGTCAGTGTCTGGATGTTAATGTGAGGTTATTGCAACATATTTTATACAGATTTAAAAACTGATATACTAGCAGCAGCGAATTGTATGACTAATCACGCAATATATGTTTACCTGCAGTGCTGCACTGAACAGTCACAAAAAGGTCACCGCACATGGTTTTGTTATTGTTTTTTATTATCCTGAATTACATTAAGTACATTTTGTTTGTTGTAGTTTGATTTGCATAAATGAACCAATGTTATTAAAATGTTATCTATACAGTATCTCACAAAAGTGAGTACACCCCTCTTATTTTTGTAAATATTTAATTCTATCTTTTCATGTGACAACACTGAAGAAATGACACTTTGCTGCAATGTATTGTAGTGAGGGTACAGCTTGTATAACAGTGTAAATTTTCTGTTCCCTCCATAACTCAACACACAGCCATTAATGTCTAAACCGCTGGCAACAAAAGTGAGTACACCCCTAAGTGAAAATGTCCAAATTGGGCCCAAGGTATCAATATTTTGGGTGGCCACCATTATTTCCCAACACTGCCTTAACCCTATTGGGCATGGAGTTCACTAGAGCTTCACAGGTTGCCACTGGAGTCCTCTTCCACTCCTCCATGACGACATCACGGAGCTGGTGGATGTTAGAGGCCTTGCACTCCTCCACCTTCCATTTGATGCCCTACAGATGATCAATAGGGTTTAGGTCTGGAGACACACTTGGCCAGTCCATCACCTTTACCCTCAGCTTTTTTAGCAAGGCAGTGGTCATCTTGGAGGTGTGTTTGGGGTCATTATCATGTTGGAATACTGCCCTGCAGCCCAGTTGCTGAAGGGAGAGAATCATGCTCCGCTTCAGTATGTCACAGTACATGTTGGCATTCATGGTTCCATCAATGAACTGTAGCTCCCCAGTGCCCACAGCACTCATGCAGACCCATATTATGACACTCCCACCACCATGCTTGACTGTAGGCAAGACACACTTGTCTTTGTGCTCTTCACCTGGTTGCCGCCACACACACACTTGACACCATCTTAACCAAATATGTTTATCTTGGTCTCATCAGACCACAGGACATAGTTCCAGTAATCCATGTCCTTAGTCTGCTTGTCTTCAGCAAACTGCAGGCTTTCTTGTGCATCATCGTTAGAAGAGGCTGCCTTCTGGGATGACAGACATGCAGACCAATTTGATGCAGTGTGCAGTGCATGGTCTGAGTACTAACAGGCTGCCCCCCCACCCCTTCAACCTCTACGGCAATGCTGGCAGCACTCATACATCTATTTCCCAAAGACAACCTCTGCATATGACGCTGTGACCTCACCTTCTTTGGTCAACTATGGCGAGGCCTGTTCTGAGTGGAACCTGTCCTGTTAAACCACTGTATGTTCTTGGCCACTGTGCTGCGGCTCAGTTTCAGGGTCTTGACACTCTTCTTATAGCCTAGGCAATCTTTATGTAGAGCAACAATTCTTTTTTTCAGATCCTCAGAGAGTTCTTTGCCACTCATGGCAATGTTGAATTTCCAGTAACCAGTATGAGATAGTGAGAGCAATAACACCAAATTTAACACACCTGCTCCCCATTCATACCTGAAACCTTGTAACACTAACGGGTTACGACACCAGGGTGGAAAAATTACTAATTGGGCCCAATTTGGACATTTTCACTTAGGGATATTCTCACTTTTGTTACCAGTGGTTTAGACATTAAAGCTGAGTCCCACCCAAAAGTGGAACTTCCGCTTTAACCACTTGCCGACCGCCGATCGGCATCTGACGGCGGCAAAGTGGCTCTGTAAGGCAAAACGCCGTCATACGACGGCGGCCGCCAGATCGCGCACAGTGAGCGCGCGCCCCGCCGGAGGCGCGCCCGCACGCTCACTGTGTCCGGGGAGGGCCAGGGAGCGGGTGCGGTGGCTTTGATTGCCGCCGGCCACCCGCGATGCCCCCCCCGGAGTGAAGGAGCGGAGGTCCGTGTAAGTAAACACGGACCTCTGCTCTGTGTGAGGGGGAAGGGCTGTGATCACAGCCTTCCTGTACGTGAAGGCTGTGACCACTTCCCTTCCCCAGCTAGGGCATCCCCCATACAGTTAGAACACGCCCAGGGAACATACTTAACCCTTAGAGCGCCCCCTGCAGGTTAACCCCTTCACTGCCAATGGCATTTACACAGTAATCAGTGCATTTTTATAGCACTGACCGCTGTATAAATGCCAATGGTCCCAAAAAAGTGTCAAAATGTTCCGACATGTCCGCCCCAATATCGCAGTACCGCTAAAAATCGCAGATCGCCGCCATTATTAGTAAAAAATAAATAAATAAATAAAAACCCCAAAAATGAATTCTCATCATCTGTAAACGCGACCACTTTTGCGCAAACCAATCAATAAACGCCGATTGCGATTTTTTTTATCGCAAATATGATGAAGAATATAAATCGGCCAAAAACGGTGAAAAAAATGTTTTTTTGTATTTTTTTTTTTGATTTGTATTTTAGCAAAAAGTAAGAAATTTGTTTTTTTTTTTGCAAAATTGTCGCTCTTCTTTTGTTTATAGCGGCGATCAGAAATGACGCAGCGATGATCAAATACCACCAAAAGAAAGCTCTATTTGTGGGAAAAAAAGGACGCAAATTTCGTTTGTGACCCCCTTACATGCCACAATTGGCATGTCTTTTTTTGGGGGGTGACCAGGGACCCTGTTTTCACAGGGTCCTAGGTCCACTTCCTCCCGTGGAGCCGCGGCTACAGGAAGGAAGTCTACCTCTCCCCCTCCCTCACGCTGATCTTCTAGGACACGTCACAGGTCCCAGAAGATATGGCAGCCAGTCACGAGGTGCAGCGCGGCTCGCGCATGCGCAGTGCACGCCCGGCTTTGGCCACACTTATGATGGCGGTGCCGCTGAAGGGAGGGGGCGAAGAGCGACCCCTCAGCCGACCGCATCGCTAGATCAAAGGACAGATGAGTGTCTGATTATTAAAAGTCAGCAGCTACACTTTTTGTATCTGCTGACTGCTACATGGGTG
>BLSH010365507.1:1414233-1437346 GCA_018402905.1 Glandirana rugosa
TTTTATATTTTTTTTTTGGATTTGTATTTTAGCAAAAAGTAAGAAATTTGTTTTTTTTTTGCAACATTGTCGCTCTTCTTTTGTTTATAGCGGCGATCAGAAATGACGCAGCGATGATCAAATACCACCAAAAGAAAGCTCTATTTGTGGGAAAAAAAGGACGCAAATTTCGTTTGTGACCCCCTTACATGCCACAATTGGCATGTCTTTTTTTGGGGGGTGACCAGGGACCCTGTTTTCACAGGGTCCTAGGTCCACTTCCTCCCGTGGAGCCGCGGCTACAGGAAGGAAGTCTACCTCTCCCCCTCCCTCACGCTGATCTTCTAGGACACGTCACAGGTCCCAGAAGATATGGCAGCCAGTCACGAGGTGCAGCGCGGCTCGCGCATGCGCAGTGCACGCCCGGCTTTGGCCACACTTATGATGGCGGTGCCGCTGAAGGGAGGGGGCGAAGAGCGACCCCTCAGCCGACCGCATCGCTAGATCAAAGGACAGATGAGTGTCTGATTATTAAAAGTCAGCAGCTACACTTTTTGTATCTGCTGACTGCTACATGGGTGGAACTCCACTGTAATGGCTGTGTGTTGAGTTATTTTGAGGGGGCAGCAAATTTACACTGTTATACAAGCTGTACACTCACTACTTTACATTGTAGCAAAGTGTCATTTCTCCAGTCTTGTCACATGAAAAGATAGAATAAAATATTTACAAAAATGTGAGGGGGGTACTCACTTTTGTGATGGATACATGGGAGATGATATTGCGCAATCCGTGGAATAAGGTGCCAGAAATTCTATATATCCCATATCACAAACAGTGTTCAAATGTCAGATAAAAAAGTGACTTAGTGCAGAAACTCGTTGCTCAAATGTCAGATCAAAAGTGACTCCACTCCATCATCATGCTAAATCACATTTAATGATTACAGGTAAGCAGCCACCTGTAAGTCATTAAATGTGATTTAGCATGATGATGTTACACTATGGGAGCCTGTCTGTTTATTTACTTAAGGGTGACATGTGAGCGTCAACCATCAGCGCAGCCCAATGGAAGTCCTGTAGATAATACTGGAGAGCGTACAGGGATGCCCTTAAAGGAGAAGGCATTTCTGTTTATTGGATCGATAATATAAAGGCTCAATTTAACAGTATTAAGGTGAGAGTTCTGAGAGCATGAGTGGGGGTAACACCAGCATAGAAGCCCCTTTGGCGGTGTGTGAGAGACCCACCAGATCGGCTCCAGCTGCACGTTTTGAGCACCTTATTGAACTGTTGAAGCACTTTTGGAACACTTAGTCATTTTTGATGAAATAATTGGGACTACTGCATAAGAAATTTGTCACATAGATATAAGGTGGTATATGTGTATATATATATATATATATATGTTTTATGGAACGAGATTCACAATGAAATAGATTTATATATTTATTTATATTTGGGCATAGAGACACTTTATGGTTAAAACATTGGAAGATTATTGTTTGCTTGATGAACTATGTTGTATAATTCATTTATTTTTTACTACATGTTATTGATGCATTAATTTATCTATATATGAGGGTTTTTTTTGCAATGTTTTAACCATAAAGTGTCTCTGTGCCCGAATATAAATAAATATCTAAATCTATTTCATTGTGAATCTCATTCCATAAAACACACATATATATATATATATATATATATATATACATATACACCTATTCCTTATTTCTATGTGACAAATTTCTTATGCAGTAGTCCCAATTATTTCATCAAAAGTGACTAAGTGCTCCAAAAGTGCTTCAACAGTTCAATAATGTGCTCAAAATGTGCAGCTGGAGCCGGTCTGGTGGGTCTCTCACACACCACCAAAGGGGCTTCTATGCTGGTGTTACCCCCACTCATGCTCTCAGAACCCTCACCTTAATATTGTTAAATTGAGTCTTTATATTATAAATCCCATAAACAGAAATGCCTTCTCCTTTAAGGGCGTCCCTGTACGCTCTGCAGTCTTATCTACAGGACCTCCACTGGGCTGCGCTGATGGTTGACGCTCACATGTCACCCTCAAGTAAATAAACAGGCAGGCTCCCATAGTGTAACATCATCATGCTAAATCACATTTAATGACTTACATGTGGCTGCTTACCTGTAATCATTAAATGTGATTTAGCATGATGATGGAATGGAGTCACTTTTTGATCTGACATTTGAACACTGTTTGTGATATGGGATATATATAATTTCTGGCATTTTATTCCACGGATTACGCAGTATCATCTACCCTGTATCCATCATATATATATTTGTTGTGAAATATATTAGATATTGCTGCAGTCAGCACATTATATACATGTTTATTCACTCACTTATATATAAATATTTTTTGGAGTGCCATCACCACCCAATATAGCAACTTCACCTATTCCCTTACTTTTACCCCATAGTAGCGTGGGGGATCCCATACGCTACTCACTTTTGTGAGATACTGTATTTATATTTTCATTCAAACTAAATTTTACATATTTCTTTTGGGGTCATTTTAGGAAACTACTGAATGTGTTTAGAATACAGCATTTAAAAACAGTGTCATTATTATTTTTTTATTGTAAAAGTATAGGTTGTAAAGCTATTTTTTTAAATAACAAACATGTTATACTTACCTGCTCTGTGCAATGGTTTTGCAGAGTGGCCCCGAACCTTCTCTTCTGGGGTTCCCCGTTAGCACTCTTGACTCCTCCTTTTCTCCATGCACCACCAAAGAAAGTCACTTCCTATGGGGTCACATGCCAGGCTCCCAAGCCAGGCTGTGTGTACCTATAAACATACACACAGCACACCTTGGCCCTGCCCCCTGCTGTTTGTAGAGGTGACATCACACTCTCCATTTTGTCCAATCAGATAATGCTTTGTCTTTGAATAATGCCTGTGCCAAGTGAGTGACCCCCTGTGTTCAAAATATAGCAGGGCATATGCTTGGCATGAAAACGGGAAGCTATTGGATGTAACTGGAGTAGCTGTATCTACTACCGTGATTTCCAGCAGAGGGATTCCACTGGTATTATACATGCATAGATACATTGGTTCTTTGGAGGTGTATGTCTCTGCACTGATAGTGAGGGAGGGGTGTGTCTGTGCTGATAGTAAATAAGTGTTATGTCTTTATGCTGGTAATAATGGAGGGGGTGTGTCTCTGTGCTGGTAGTGAGGGAGGGATATCGCTCATCTGGTAGTGAGGGTGTTGTGTCTGTTAGTGCTAGTAAAGAGGGAGGTATGTGTCTCTTTGCTGGTAGTGAGGAAAGGATATGTCTCTGGTAGAGAAGAAGGGGCGTGTCTCTGTTCTGGTAGTAAGGGAGGGGTGCATCTTTTCTGGTATTGAGTGAGGGGCGTGTCTCTGTGCTGGTAGTAAGGGAGGGATGCATCTCTTTTGGTATAGAGGGGGGGGCATGTCTCTGTGCTGGTAGTAAGGGAGGGGTGTATCTCTTCTGGTAATGAAGGAGGGTGTGTCTCTGTGGCGGTAGTAAGGGAGGGGTGTATCACTTCTGGTATTGAGGGAGGGGCGTGTCTCTGTGTTGGTAGTGAGGGAGGAGTGTATCTCTTCTGGTAATGAGTGAGGGGTGTTTCTCTGTGCTGGTAGTAAAGGAGGGGTGTATCTCTTCTGGTTTTGAGGGACGGGGGTTTCTCTGTGCTGGTAGTAAGGGAGGAGTGTATCTTGTCTGGTATTGAGGGAGGGGCGTGCCTCTGTGCTGGTATTAAGGGAGGAGTGTATCTCTTCTGGTAATGAGTGAGGGGTGTTTCTCTGTGCTGGTAGTAAGGGAGGCTGTATCTCTTCTGGTTTTGAGGGAGGGGCGTTTCTCTGTGCCAGTAGTAAGGGAGGGGTGTATCTATTCTGGTAATGAGTGAGAGGTGTTTCTCTGTGCTGGTAGTAAGGGAGGGGTGTATCTATTCTGATAATGAGTGAGAGGCGTTTCTCTGTGCTGGTAGTAAGGGAGGGGTGTATCTATTCTGGTAATGAGTGAGAGGTGTTTCTCTGTGCTGGTAGTAAGGGAGGGGTGTATCTCTTCTGGTAGTGAAGGAGCAGTGTGTCTTTGTGCCGGTAGTAAGGGAGGGGTGTATCTCTTCTGGTATTGAGGGAGAGGTGTATCTCTCTGCCAGTAGTAAGGGAGGGGTGTACCACTTCTGGTAGTGAGGGGCGTTTCTCTGTGCTGGTAGTAAGGGAGGGGTGTATCTCTTCTGGTAGTGAAGGAGCAGCGTGTCTTTGTGCCGGTAGTAAGGGAGGGGTGTATCTCTTCTGGTATTGAGGGAGGGGTGTATCTCTGTGCTGCTATTGAGGGAGGGGAGTAATTCTGTTCTGCATGTGAGGGAGGGGGTGTATCTCTGTGCCAGTAGTAAAGGAGGGATGTTTCTCATCTGGTAGTGAGAGTGTGGTGTGTCTCTGTATCGCTATTGAGGGTGGATGTGTTTCTGGTCAGGAAATGTGGGAGGGATGTGTCTTTGTGCTAGCAGAGACAAAGGGATGTGTCTCATTTGTAGTGAGGAAGAAGTGCATCTCTGTACTGGTAGTGAAGGAGAGGTGTGCCCCTGTACTAGATGTGAGGGTGTGGTGTGTCTATGTGCTGGTAGTAAGGGAGGGACTTCTCTCATCTGGTATTGAGGGTGTGGTGTGTCTTTGTGCTGGTAGTGGGGAAAGGGTTTGTCTCTGGTCGATAGGGAGGGGTGTGCATTTCTCTACTGATTGTGTCCCTCTATTGGTACTACAGTTGTGTGTAGTCTGATATGCTGAAGATCTATTATCAACATAGGCTTTTCACAGCATAATAGTAAACACACTTACTAAAAATAGGAAAGAGCTGAATGTACCTGGGTTTTGTTTAAGGCAAGTTTGGCAAGCATTCTAGAAACTTGGGTGCTGCATCTGAACCGCACTGAAGTATAATTAATTCTGGACATTTTCTAGGCTGTTAAACAAGGGAATGTCAAACAAATGACATTGGGGATTGGGAACTGACCTTGGAACATGTATTAAAGCAAAACAAAATAGAAAATTCAATTTGGCTGGGATTAGCAATTTTATACTCCTTTACAAGCAAAATTAAAATGCAGAATTACCTTAAATTACATACCTAGGGATAATGTTTTCAAACTTCTGCAGCAAAACTGACATTGACAACTTCAGCTGCTTTACTTCCGATTGCAAACTGTCAGAAATTGTTTTAATCTATCCAAGATAAGGGTCTGGTATATATTTCAATTAGGGTCCTTACAGGTGAAAAAAAAAAACAGCGTGGGATTCCCTCATAATTCACACCAGGCTGTTTAAAGTCTGGTGTGAATTTTGAAGGGGATCCCATACAAAAAAAAAAAAATATTTGGTCAATATCAGCTGAAGACCCTGTCCCTTTTTTTGTACTTATACTTATAGCGGTTATCCATATTGTAAGGTACCCCCCAATGTTGAAGACATGGGACCTAGTATGGTTGGAAATGGGGGAGAATGCTAGTCCGCTCCCTTACCTGGCCAGCCAGGCTACATGCTTAGATAACGCATATCTTGATCAAAACGTATTAATTATTAGGAACACCCATAACAGGGGGAACAATTATTTCAGTGTAGGCCCTATAACCTACAACCTCCTCAGCCTCTTTCCACTCAACTGACAGAATGTTGTTTATGTCAATTTTCCCTTAATTAAATATAACTTGGTTATATATAACTTGGCTCAATACAGTATCTCACAAAAGTGAGTACACCCCTCACATTTTTTCCAGCACTGCCTTAACCCTCTTGGGCATAGAGTTCACCAGAGCTTCATAGGTTGCCATTGGAGTCCTCTTCCACTCCTCCATGATGACATCACAAAGCTGGTGGATGTTAGAGACCTTGAGCTCCTCCACATTCTGTTTGAGGATGCCCCACATATGCTCAATAGGGTTTAGGTCTGGATACATGCTTGGACAGTCCATCACCTTTACTCTGAGCTTCTTTTGCAAGGCAGTTGTCGTCTTGGAGGTGTGTTTGTGGTCGTTATCATGTTGGAATACTGCCCTGCCGCCCAGTCTCCGAAGGGAGGGGATCATGCTCTGCTTCAGTATGTCACAGTACATGTTGGCATTCATGGTTCCCTCAATGAATTGTAGCTTCCCAGTGCTGGCAGCACTTATGCGGCCCCAGACCATGACACTACCACCACCATGCTTGACTGTAGGCAAGACACACTTGTCTTTGTACTCCTCACCTGGTTTCCACCACACATGCTTGACACCATCTGAACCAAATAGGTTTATCTTGGTCTCATCAGACCACAGGACATGGTTCCAGTAATCCATGTACTTAGTTTGCTTGTCTTCAGAAAACTGTTTGCGGGCTTTCTTGTGCATCATCTTTAGAAGAGGCTTCCTTCTGGGATGACAGCCATCCAGACCAATTTGATGCAGTGTGCTGCATATTGTCTGGGCACTGACAGGCTGACCCCCCAACCCTCTGCAGCACTCATATGTTTATTTCCCAAAGTCAACCTCTGGATATGACGCTGAGCATGTGCACTCAACTACTTTGGTTGACCATGGCGAGGCCTTTTCTGAGTGGAACCTGTCCTGTTAAACCACTGCATGGCCTTGGCCACCATGCTGCAGCTCAGTTTCAGGGTCTTGGCAATCCTCTTATAGTCTAAGCCATATATATGTAGGGCAACAATTCTTTTTTTCAGATCCTCAGAGTTCTTTGCCATGAGGTTCCATGTTAAACTTCCAGTGACCAGTATGAGAGAGTGAGAGTGATAACACCAAATTTAACACACCTGCTCCCCATTCACGCCTGAGACCTTGTACCATTAATGAGTCACATGACACCGGAGAGGGAAAATGGCTAATTGGGCTCAAATCTGGACATTTTCACTTAAGGGTGTACTAATTTTTGTTGCCAGCGGTTTAGAAATTAATGGCTGTGTGTTGAGTTATTTTGAGGGGACAGCAAATTTACACTGTTATACACGCTGTACACTCACTACATTACATTGTAGCAAAGTGTCATTTCTTCAGCGTTGTCACATGAAAAGGTATAATAAAATATTTACAAAAATGTGAGGGGTGTACTCACTTTTGTGAGATACTGTAGATATAGTGATGCTGTGTTCACTTGGAAAACCCGGGCAAGTGCATATAAAATAAAATACTAAATAAAAACAGGATTTTGCTTGCACATGATTAAATGGTTCAAGTGAATTTAATTTCACCTTATTTACTAAATCAATCAATCCAAAGTGAAAATGTACCTTTTTAAGTGAACAACCCCCACTTCTTTGTAAAATCAACCTGAATATTGGAAAAATTTTGACTGGCAAATTATACAATAATACGCATAGTGGTTTGCGCTGCCAATCAAATCAGATATGTCTGTAACTGAAATATGTTCTAATTATGAATGCAAAAATGATAGTCATTAACACCAAAACAAACAAGGGGGATCTTGACTTGAATCCCATTGAATACCTGTGGCTGAAACAATCCCTTGCAACTAAGGCAATAACTGAAATAAATAATTTTTTTTTCAAATTAGCATTAAATCAAGTATATGTTTGTATATTATTAGAATAGTGGAGACCTTTTTTTTCAGTTAGCTTTAAAGTGCTCCAACTCTGCTATTGGAAAATGTTTTTTTATGCAGCGAGCAGTTCTACACATAAAACACAAGAACTCAAAATAGTTTATGACTGTGATTCTCTTCAGATAGCTTAATATACTGCTGCACAACCATGCTGTAACTCATCATAATGCAATGTGTACCTGTATAACTAATGCTGTATTTTTTGTGCAAGTAAGATGCTTCAAGGTTTAACACACCACAAGAAATCATTATCTCAGATAAATAAAGTGCAATATTTCACACAGTTGGGAGAAACATCAGCATAAAGGCAAGTCAGTATGTGTTTTTTCACCCTTTTTGAGTCATATTGTTAAACAAGCATGTTGTCTATGAATTCAGCTGCAACTGGTATGTGTGCATAGTGGTAAAAAAAGGTTTACTTTAAGTAGCAACATTAGAAATATATAATATTGTCAGTAAATAATTTGTAATTGCATAATAATAATAATATTAATAATATACATGCATTCCTGATATACAGTACATTTAACACAGGGTATTCAATATAAGTGCATAAAGGAAAAGACTGTAATGTTGGTTATATCAGCAATCAAATTCAAATCAACATTTTTCTAGAAAAAAACTTTTTATAATCTACCTAGTACAGTGCTATAAAACATGAGACGAAAGCAAATGGTGTGACGTTTTCCCATGAAAGAGGGTAGATTTGACAGTGTTCTGTAAAAAATACATATATACATGTACAAGGCAATGAAAATAAACCAATCAATATTACCATAAACTGCCCCCTTAAAGTACTATAGAAAATATTTTAAATCAATCTAAACCTTTAAAGGAAGTTGCACAACTAAACACAGATCCAGATACATCTTCTGATGTGGAAGTCAGAGGTAAAAACCAGTGACAGCTGCGGAGGACCCAGGGAACAGACACTCCAAGAAGTGTAGTTTCCCCTTAAGATTCTGCACAATATTTCTCAGAGTGGTGTACAGAGGGAAAGTACTTACTGAATTTTGTTCACAGCTATGGTTAGATTAAGAATGTTTACTATAATGACAGTGTCACTTTAAGAGGTCTGGCACATTCTGCATTCAATATGAATATGGGGTGCTACAGGTCTATAATTTAGATTTGGCAGCTTTGGTATTGTACCGAAGACTCAAAGTACTATTAAGAATCTATAGGTTGATCTTACTTACACTACATAAAGGATAGGAGCCACCAAAACAATCTACAGATCAGGCCCTCACAAATCCCAAAGGTCTAGAAGATCTCAAGGCCACAGCAACCTTTGTGTTCAATAAGCTTCTGAACAACCTGTGTACATTGGACCCTACACCTCTAACCAATGGACACAACATTATTATTATTATTATAAGCAGACTTCATTATTACGCCAAAAAAATAAGACATCAGCAGACAAGCTTGGACCCAGGGGATGGACCTGTCCCATGCTACCCAACAGAGGAGGGCTCTCCTCCGTCCACTTCTGGTCAACCTCTAGATTACTGAGTTGCTTACAGATGGGGCTTTTCCTTTGATCTAATTGTCAGAAAGAATAAATATACCTTTCTTTTATGGTCGCTGATGGATTTCCCAGGCCAATTTTTCTTACCTGAACTGGCTGCAACAGCTCCTAGGGGGTGCCCCACATCCAAGAATCTTCCCTGCCAGACCTTTCTGAGTGGTGGTCACAGCAGCACAACATACCTCCCATGAGATCTAATGAGCCATGATTCATCTCTAGGGCACTGTGCCCTGTGAGCCATGCATCCCCTCCCTGCCACCTGTAATGGGCCTCCACCCCTGGAAATTCCATGGTTCAATGAGACCCCTCTTTGTTTGCCCACTCTAGCTAGATATATTAATTCACCTTGGGATCTGGTTTTCAATAGCCAACATTTCACCTTATATACACTGTCTTCTCTGATACTTATACCTGATTGGAAAGAGGAGAGGGGCAGACACACATTGTACCTCATGGGACATTGTACTTATTCTCTGCTCATCTGCCGTGATTATACCTGAACATATTGGAATTTGCATATGATCATCAATCACTGTTGCTTTCACAGCCACACCGCATTCCCTGACCTTTATTTTTATTGAGCCCACAGGGATCTTTGAGCAGGTGTTCCGAGATAGACTTGGTGGGCACCCTTCACTATAGTAGGGAAGGTTATCTGAGTTTTCTGGGAAACTAGAGAATAATATGGGCAAGAACCTTTAAAGACTGGCCTAGCTTTATTACCCTCGGGTCTCTATACAATTATTTGCTCCACCCCTGTATTGGGTGTATAAAGGGATAAAAGAGGAAAAGAGTAAAGAAGGTTTTACTTTTCCCCCAGTGTATCTCTTTTAGAGTGTGCAGAGGCAGCGTGGTTATCATCCCTTTGTGATATGAACTGTGCAAAGAAGAAAGGGGTAGCCCCTGGAAGTCACACATCCAAGATGTCCTAGAGAGATGAATAAAGTGATAAGCTCAGCCTGGACTTTGACCAGGCCATGTCCCCAACGTGTTTCACTTCGCCCCCTGGAGTTTAGTCATGATTCCCATAACTAAGCTTCGGAGGCAAAGTGAAATGCGTTGAAGGCATGGCCTGGTGGGAGTCCAGTCTGAGGTTGCCACTCTATTCATCTCTCCATGACATCTTGGATGTGCGACTTCCAGGGGCTACCCCTTTCTTCTTTGCACCTTCTGGGAGCCAGGATGGGCTCCATCCCCTGTCAGCACTCCAAACGTGGCACACACATTCCGTTCAGGTCACAGTAACATGAACTGTGTTGTCTTGCTCCAAGAACTGTCATGTGAAGCTGTACTGAAGTTTTGACAAGTGTGGCCTGATCAGACTGCACCCATATGGATTATATATACATTGCTTTAATGGATGCATATGTGTTTCTGCACTGGATTATTCCCATTGTATTCTATGCAACTGCTGTGCCACACTGATTTGTCTGTGGCCTCACTCTCCAACTTCTGATATCCCACGCATTAGGACCCTATCTATAGGACCATATATTGGAAAACAATTGCAATCACCTCTCAAGTCTAGGGCGGCCTCCACTACCCATACACACTTGACAGGTGGGCACATGTGGCAGCAGTAATAGACCAGGGGAAGATAACCTGAGGACCTGCTGTTATACATGACAGCTTCCCACTGTCAGTGATTGTTAAGGATGCCCATGGGTGCATACACTGCCGAGTCCTTAACAGCCAGTGACATTACTGACCCTATACACTTACATGGCTGGGAATCTCCTACTATCACTGCCTGACATACCTTACCCAGCTATTTCTACTCTATTATGACTTTCTATTATTATCAAACCAGTGCCCCCCCACCCCCCCCCACCCCCCCAAACATTATCTCCAAATTCTATAGGTTTGGCCCTCTAACTCTCTCTATATTACAAATCAATTTTCAAAAAATTCAAAGCATTGAATTTCCTCCCAAGTCACTCCATACTTTATGGGACAACTTCTCATTTAATTAGTTTCACTCCTCTAATAAATACCTAGGGCATCATGATCCCTCAGGTCTTTGATCCATGTTCGTGACCAATTTCACATAGTTGAATTTTCACAAAATTAGGGTGGACCTCATCTGCTGGCACTGAGGATTTTTTTCTTGGTTTGGCAGATGCAGTATACTAAAATTTAATATTCTTCCTCGCCTTTTGTATCCTTAACAGCTCTACCTGTATGCATATCAACCTCATTCTTGAAAATATTGAATATAGAATTTCTGTGATTCCTATAGATCTAAAACCTCTGTGGTTCACAAATTCTGTACTGTGATTAAACAAGGCTCATGGCAGAATTGCCTGCCTGATGTCTTTCATTACCTTGCAGCCTGTCATATGACTAAAATAATAGCCAACAAAGCTCCCTTAGTTACAAGAACAAGCAATAACCAGCATCCCTCTGTGTACCCTTCCATGGTGCTCCCTCCAAACACTAATGACCCATGTTGCAGAAGTTGGCAAAAACCCCAGACTAAAACAACAGGGCTTCTGGCATACTGTCAACTTAATGCATTTCCTTAGATCGACTCCTAAAGGCCCACAAATTTACCTGCCCAGTAACTTCATTTGAAAGGGAATGTTTGCAGAAAGACCCACTTTGACATACAGTCTCCTCAATGTACACTATGATTAACACCCCATCTTCAGACTACACTTCCGTTTACCTTGTCAGATGGGAATAAAACCTGCAAACACAGTTCACACAAAACAAAGAATACTTTACTTTTGCACATAAACCTCTGATCTGAACTAAATACCAAAAATCTGGCAACTAAGTCCTTACTCACTGCTACAGGACCCACAAAGTCCTGCATCATCCCCCAATTCTTAGATAACTGGTGTTGTGGCCAGGCTACTGGAGACATCCTTTATATATTGAGCATGTGATATTCTTAAGTTGTTCTGGGAAGAAATGCAATGCATTTCTCAAAAGTGTATGGACTTTCTGATACCTGCTGATAGGTATTCTTTCTACTCCGCCACTTCTTACTGTGTATGACCAACAAAAAAATCGGTCCTCACCCATCCGATGAATGCTGCCAGAAGCTGCATATCCAACTTGTGGAGGATCTTGTGTCTTCTTATAGGGGCACACACAGCAATTTCTGGAAAACATGATTCTACTGAATAGAATACTCCTCCATTACAATGTAATACAGGGAGACCCCTGGTCTGCTTTTCCTTCCTAAGCATAACTTTGTACCCTGTTCTGGATTTTGCTGGTTTCTGTTCCATTCCACACAAACTATGCTTATATTGCCTTCTACCACTCTTTGATCCGCATATCACAGGTATCTCATCCCACCCAACTCCCTTCCTAATATCTACTCTAAAACCCATACAACCAGATGTGAGTTCTTTAACAATTCTCAGCTATACTATAACCTGAATAAGAAGTTGTATGGTATGACTAAATGTACAGTATTTGGTTAAAGATATAGACACCACACTGGCTCTATGGCTTCTGTATATTGCGTTTTTATACATTCTGTGTGTATGTAATTTTTGCTTAACCGATTGCCGACCATATACTGTACAGTATATATACGGTGGCAAGGTGGCTCCTGCTGCACAGGATCACGTACCTAGTATGTGATCCTGCACTTCCAGGTCTGGGGTGCACACAGGCACCACCACCAGCCCGCTCCCTCTGTGAGTAGACAGAGTGGGAGCTGATCGGCGGGTATGGCAGGCTCGATGTCCGCCAACACCCACTGATGCTTCAGTACATTATGTAAACAAGTCAGATCACCGCTCTGTCATTACAGAAGGCATGGATCCTGTGTCCCTGCCTAGTACAAGCACCTCCTCCACAGTAGTAAAGCACTGGTCAGGCACACATTTAACCCTTTGATCACCCCTGATGTTAAAGTGATTGCAAAGTTTCATTTTTTAAAAATTAAAAATAACAAACATGTTATACTTACCTGCTCTGTTGCAGTGGGTTTGCACAAAGCAGCTTGGATCCTCCTCTTTTTGGGTCCCTCTTCGGCACTCCTGGCCCCTCCCTCCCATTCAGACATGGAGCTGCGGCATGGCCCCACCCCCTTTCTATTCTCATTGGTTGACTGACTTTGACTGACAGCAGTGGGACCCACTGGCACGGCGCTGCTGTCTCAGCCAATGAGGAGGGGAGTGCCAGATGGCTGAGACATTCCTACAACATTGCTGGAGCTAGAGGGACCTCAGGTAAGTATTAGGGGGTCTGGGGGGCTGCTGCACATAGGATGCCTTTACAACCACTTTAACCCCTTCCCTGCCAGTGTCATTAGTACAGTGGCAGTGCATATTTTTTAGCACTGATCACTGTATTAGTGTCACTGGTCATGAAAAGTGTGAGTCAATGTCCTGACTGTCCTCTGCAATATCACAGTCACGCTATAAGTCGCTGATCGCTGACATTACTAGTAAAAAAAATGATATCCCATAGTTTGTAGACATGGGGATGTTTAGCTCTCATGGTAGATGCACTTTAGTGAGTTCACACCATCCAGGCTCTCTGTTTGAGGGCATAATAGCCCATGTTTATTAAAAGAAAGTTCCAAAAGTAACACAGTAATCTTCCCTCCCAGGGGGGTTCCAACACCATTATATATTTCAGCATCCTGCTACAGGCATAAGGAATATTTAGTCATCCTGTCTGATAAATGAAAGATGACCCACCTGGCTAGTAACTGAAGTCAGCCCTCCTAGCTGATAAGCGATCAGCCACTGCGTGATTGTGGGTAACCTCTGCCTCCTTGCAGACATGGTAGACCTGACTGCCTCCTGCAGACCACTTGTCTCCCTCTCTGGAGCCACCTCCCAGTGTGTGTGACTCAGAACCCTGGTCCTGACTTCTCTTATCAGGCTCCCACACACCTGCATAATCAGTGTTCTGGCTAAACCTATATCCTGGACCCAGGACTGGGGATTTCATCCCACCTGGATCATTACGAAATCCCTGGGCTCCAGGTCCCAAAGCAGACTTTTTAAAGGAATGAGGAAACTGGAAAGTCAGTTTCCTCCCAAATGCCAAAACCCCTGGAGCCCCTCAACCTGCCAGGTTGAGAATCCTGGGTCATCCTCCAGTTGGGGTACCACACTACCACAACATTATCACTTTTGCTCACACAAATCAATATATGCTTATTGGGATTTTTTTACCAAAAATATATAGCAGACTACATATTGGCCTACATCGATGAAGAAATTCGATTTTTTTCAATTTCTTTATTGGATATGTTTTATAACAGAAAGTAAAAAATATTGTTTTTTTGTTTCAAAATTGTCAGTATATTTTTTGTTTATAGCACAAACAATTAAAAACACAGAGGTGATCAAATACCACCAAAAGAAAGCTCTATTTGTGGGAAAAAAAGACATACATTTTATTTAGGTACATCGCCATGCATCCGCGCAATTGTCAGTTAAAGTAATGCAGTGCCGTATCTCAAAAAATGGCCTGGTCATGAAGGGGGATAAATCTTCTGGAGGTTAAGTGGTTAAATAAAGAATATATGAAAATAAAGATAGCGAATCTTCACTATTTAAGTTCAGGTCCACGTTAATAGAAACAATAGCCAGCACAGTGTAAATGACTCACATTACATGTACAATAAAGCATTTTAACATAATATATCATGTATAAAAAAGCTTGGCACAGTTTCTAAACTCTGCACATTATACGTTGCATGTTACCATCAAGTTATTTAATCATCTTAAATTCAAGATCATTGAAATTAAAACCTGCTATAGATCCAAATGCTTTTAATGATCCTAGAAGCAAATGAGGGACATTCCGTGAATATACATGACTATTAACAAATTCAAGAATTGTTGTTCATGAATAGCCGCTCTAATTGCATCTGATATGTACCACACCATAGGAAATATTTTAAAAAAAAACCTTTTTAGATGCTTTGTTAAACATTTGCTTTGATATGCTACTTACAATGAAGTAAAAGCATAATAATTATACTTTTTTACTGATCTACAAACACCTTATTTTGTTTAATTACAACAGTGAAAGAAACATTACAAACAGCATGAGATGAAAGCAAATATAGTAGCGAATGGAATCAACTATGTCATTGAAAGTCAACCATTGCAAAATCAAAACCCTTTAATTTTCTTCAGGCAGTCCATTAGGTGACTTTACTAGAGTGAAGATAGGTGACACTTAAACTGTTTGACTGTGACACAATAGCTTAAAAAACATTTATGAAAAGAGACCTGTAATTCATATCTATTATGTTTGTCCTTTCCTGAATATGACATTCTATATTTGGGGAGGACACTAAGCTAGACATATCATAGAGCTAACCAGAAAAAGGTCAGGCAATATAAAAGAAGGGGCTGCTCATGACAATCCCCTTTCTTTCATAATTGGTGTTAGCGGCAGCCACTCTGGCTCCAGTTGAACACACTAATCACTGAAATCCCAGAGCAGTTGTAAATATAATCATAGGAGTTGGAGCACTACCATATGTGGATTTGTGTAGAAGATAAAAGAATACAAATTTGTAATGCCAATGTACATAGCAGGTACAGTAGATCTAAATCTTTCTTTCCAGGAAAACATGGCTTCTTTGAAGTTTCTTTTTGTGCTCTCTGTTTTAGTTATATATGGACATGATAATATGTGCACACAAATTATGATTTTTTCCTCTAGACTTGATGATCAGGTAAATTAAATATATGATGAAAAAATATAGGAGCCAATACTTGCTTCTAAGACTTTCATAGAGCTGTGAAGTGGTTAAATGATGAAAAGTATTAAATGCATTTTAGCCGTATGGAAGCAAATTTAGACTGTTGCCATAGTTACCAGTGCTACGAAACCTGTGATAGCAGGTTAGGCTTGCTGTTAGACTATCACGATACAGTATTTGAAATATTACATTCAAAAGAGGAATTTCCAGCTTTTCCTAATACTGCTTAATTAGAAAATCTTTATTTGAGGCTCAGTCTCACATACTCATTTTCTACAGTAAAATACGTTAAAATATTCATAAATGAATCAATCCTTTTGGCTACAAATAATCTAAAATTCATTCAAAATGCAGACTTAGTGGTGGGTTGGAGGCATCTATATTTCCTTCCTTTATCATACCTTCCCAATGACTTAGAACATTATTTTAGCATCTAGTGATCTTTCACTTAAAGTCAATCCTAAAACTTATTTTAAACATCTGATTAATTATGCCCTCTGTTAGATAGTCTTTTAGTTTTGCATTAGTGATTCATTTTCCCCAATTATTCTCTTAGTACGTTTAGGTAGTGTAAGCAGGGTAACAACGCTCTAATAGGGTAACACACTGCTAATCAATAGAGCAGCGGCAATGTCACTCTTCCTGTGTGCTCCCGCTACTGGCTTCTAGTTGCCCTATAGTAATAGGAAGTCCTGCAGAGCATGATGCACTACCTCTGAGCCATCCACAGCCCCAGCAATGTACAGAACTTAGAGAGTAAGGCAGTCAGAAGTCCCGCTGCAACACATAGTTCACAAATCTAAAACACCAGGATAAGGATCCTTATTGTTAATGCATTCTTTTTTGCAGTATGATCTCCATTATCTCACATGCATATGATTTTACAATAAAGAATGAAAGTGTATGATCAGCCACTTTATTAAAAGCATACCCTATTCTGCTGCCCCAAACCTGCACCTGTTAATGTCCACAGACCATCTGGGTGCCAGTTCCTGTAGTCCGTCTCTTCTCTTATATGAAGATATAAGAAGATGGGGGTTGCACTTCATAGTTAGCCTTTTTATACTTTATTCTATTAATGATAAAATAACTAAATACATTTAGTCTTCACCTGAAAATAAAGCATACTTTCACACGTGTGTCACCCCAATGAACTTGCTCACAAGAATAGAGCAGGTACATACTTGTGAGCAAACCCATTGGGGGAAAACATGTGGGTATTATTTTTTAGGTGGAGAATATAATGTATACAGTCACTTTATCATTAACAGAATAAAGTATCAAAAATGAGCTAACAATGGAGTTTGATTCTTGTATCTTCATTTTTGTTTAGTTTTGGATAGAGTAGGGAAGGAATGAAACCCTTGTTGGATTTTTACTGCTATTCAGTGCTCCATTAGGGAGATTGCCCCGCACTTGTTCTCACAATGACAACAGTTTCACTAGACAGTAAAAATCTGCAACAATGACAAAGACAACAATGGAAAGCAGAAAGAGGTTCCAGCTGTCCCCTACTCCATAAAAATAAATTTTATTTTTGTCTGTGTTGCTGTTGCAGGTTTCCTTCACATCCTGTCTGGTGAATCCACTGTCACAGAGACAGTATATTAGGGGAAACTTTTCTAAAGTAGACCCTGTTAGCAGTAAAAGTTCAGCAGGGGCACTTATCATCCCTCACTCTATCCAACACTAGAACATTTTCACTTAACCCACTATCACAGTGTTTTAGAAAAAAAAAATCTTTATATTTATTAAATTCATGCTGACATTGTAGAGTAACCAGCAGAAGAAAATTACTGAACTGGGGTTCTATAGCAGACATTTTACTACATGGTGCTGTGCTTACAGTGTGCATTTCCAATATTGTGCCATTACACTCCCAGGAGGTAGGTCACCAACACAGCGCTGTCTAAATCCAAATGATGTTTAGGTTTAAATAAATTCTCCTAGGCAGTGCACATAAGAAAGTATACTGTATGTTATTTTAGCAGTGTTAAAGGAAGACTGTCACAAACTTGCGCAATGCAAACTAAGAAAATGTTAAAAATATATGTAAGAGGTCGCCTCCAATGAACATAATATGAAAAAAATATCAGTATATCCAAAGATATAAACAGCTAACTTTACATAAAATCTTCACTTTTCCTGTAAAAGTTAGTTTTGGCCCTGACCTTCTCTCTCCTCTCAGGGCATTGGTATATGAAGCCACCCATCACAATGATGCAGTAACAGGGAAATTCACAAGGCTTGTGGGAAAGGGGTCAACCTTGGCTTGTACAGATAATATTGCGGGTATCTCAGGATCTACTGATCATGCAATGTGTGGTATTCACTAAGGGTAGTCTGCTTACGTATTTTTCTGTAAATGCTTAGTTTGAATCACCTAGGTTTTGTGACAAGTTTTCTTTAAAATACTGTACATCTATAGCCAAGAACAAACATTTAATATAGTGCAACTTGTCAGTCGAAAAAGATATGGTGGCTGCACATTTTTTTTTTTTTCATGCTGTACATTTTATGCCTAACTGAGAAATTCTTCATTGAAATTCAGCACAGTGGATGTGCTTTGTCACCCTAGTATCGGAACTGTGCTATTTTCAGGACCACTAGATGAAAATAAAGAAAAAAATAGCTTGGAAAATAAAAATTTTAAATAAGGTTTTAAATATGCATTAAAGACTTTCTTGGAGCTGACAGCATTTGATGTAAAAATGCAGTTTTCTGTTCAACTAGCATTGTAAGTGTTAAGTAGTAGAATTGTTTGAATAATAAATATCTGACTATGCAGACCTAAAGCCCAAATCCTGGTACACTTTCCTTTCCTGTTTATAGGTGTGGTCCTTCTTTGGGTGACCACATCACTGTCTGCAAGATGCCAACTTCTTGTTGGCTGTCTAGCAGTGGGGTCTTCTCAGGAGCCAGAAGAGAAGTGATGTCAGCATTAGGGGAATTGCAGACATGGGCACACTTTCAGCACTGGATACCCAGAAATGGAGACCCAGATGGTGCACTTGGATGAAACTATCTTGCTTCACATAGTAAAAAAAGTCCAGAATGCATTAGAGTAAGGTTGGAGGGAAGGGTGGAAAGGACATTAACATTTTCCCAGAGTTGAGCTTTAACCATTAAAAGTTTATAGAAATTAAAAATGTTTTATTTAAAGGGGTTATAAAGGCTAACGTGTTTTTTTTTTACCTTAATACATTCTCTATCTCATTAGGGTAAAAAACCTTTCAGATGCAGCTTCCCCTGCAGCCTCCCCAAGTACTACCTGAGCCTGAAGGCGGTCCAGTGATGTGCACAAGAGCAGCTGCGCTGCTCTCTTTCTCTCTCCCCACTGGGCTCTTAGTGACGAGGGAGTGGGGGGCAAGGCTGAGCCCCACTATGTGTGTCATTAGACACAAATAGAGTGGCTCAGGATCAATCCATTGCACAGAATAGGAAAGTATATGTTTCTTTTCTCTTTATTAAAGCGGAGTTCCACCCCGTTAAAAGTCAGCAGCTACAAAAAGTGTAGCTGCTGACTTTTAACAATTGGACACTCACCTGTCCCAAGGTCCAAGAATGCGGTAGCCCGAGGGCTCACTCTTCTCCCCCTCCGCTCGGTGGCGCCGGCATCACAAATGATGGGCGCGCACTGCGCATGCTCAAGTCGCGCTTCAGCTTGTGAATAGGCGGCGTATCTTCTGGGACCTGTGACATGTCCCAGAAGATCACCGAGAGGGAGGGGGAGAAGGTGAACTTCCTGAAATAGTCACATCCCTGGGTACCCTTCAGCATAAAGTCAGCTGCAATCTGCCTATCTAAAATAAAATTCCACTGCATTTAACGCCATAAGCAGCAAACCTTCCACTGATTAAATGTTGTAATCAGGTCTGTGTGCATGATATCTATAGACATTTTAGACAATGGCTACAATTGCTGGATTTAGGAAAATGTGGTACTATTATATGCAAGCTTTTTGTTTTTCATTTCTCAAGTTACTGTGCCCTTATAGATGTAATATCAATATTAATCAATAATCAATAAGCATTTGTATATATACTTTTATATCCTGATACCAAAGCAGGAAAACATGTTTTATAAAACCTAAAAGCTTAAACAAAGATATATTTTTAGCATTATGATTATATTATACAAAATGTTGGAGGTTACCTTCATATGCAAATAAAAAAAATCATGTCGTTTTGTCATCTCAGGATCCAAACACAAATCGGTCATAATTTTAAGCACTGTGTTTGGCTTTGGTGTATAATAGCATTGATGCATAATTTTACATTGTGTCAATTTCTTTGTTATGCACATGGACAATGATGCAGCTGCCAGGCACATTCCTCTTGTGATGTTAGCTACGAATGTTCATGAATGTTAATTGTGTACTTCATTTACTGCAACATGTTTTGTGACATCACTCATTTGTCCAGATACTTTGGCTTTGGAAATATGATTGATTTTATTAATCAATAAACCGTTAGTTCACCAAAAATGAGTTCTCATATTTGGGTGAAAGCCAGCAGCCTTAATAGCACCGAAACTTGCCAAAAAAATAAAATGTCATCTATATCAAAAATCTCACAGGAAACCTTTAACATCATTGCTCTGAATTAAGCTAAACAGGTTATAAGACATCTTATTTAGTGATAAGCTGAGCATACCTGGGTTTCTTTCGGGGCAGGTTTGGCGCACATGACTAAAGTTCGGTTGCTGAATCCGAACCCCATTTAATCAATGGGAGCTAAACGTTAAAAACAATAATGGCCATTTTCAAGGGCATTTTACTAGGGGTTGTCAAATAAATGGTATATGGGGTCTGGGATCTGAAGCAAAAAAAGTTTTAAAAATTCCTTTTGGTGGGGAGCAGTGATTTTAGTAATGCTTTAAATGAAACATTATAAAAGCAGAAATGCATTAACTAATATGGAACATTAAATAACAAGAAGGAGGTACAGTTGTTTAATAACATTCATAAAAGAAACGGCAAAACATCTATTAAAAGGACCCCATAAACAAATACAATCAAAGGCATAATTAGAAGATGCTGGTCCCTGGCAGAGATTTGATCATACACTGTAAGTTCTTAGAATACCTTATGAAGTCCCTGAGTTGCAATTTTTTTTATAACTTGGGGTAGAATGTTACCCTTTTTTAATCTGTAAGAGGATAAAAAGTAAGCACATAGCTGGTAAATAAGAACAACAAGAGTCAGCAATGTGTTTATGAGGGCTTAGACCTGGTAAGATCTAGCCACAGACCACACAAGATAGAATACCAAGATGGCCAGTGACCACATTTGCAAATGTATGTTACTTTTATCATTTTATTTTTATATTTCTATGCATTGCATTACCTATGTCCATCTGATGCCACTTCTCCTCTGGTTTTGACACATGATGCCAGAATGTTTCCTATTCTGTCACTTTTTACAACACCCTCCTGACTCTTGTTTGCCTTAATATCACATTTTGCACAGCTCAGTTGTGTGGCCAGAGTGTGGAACAGAGTGTTAAACAGATCAACTTTATGTGTGAGAACTTTGGAAAGTGAATAAAGAACCAATATAAATTGTGTAGGATATTTGGTTTGGTGAACAATACATTGTCTGCAAGTGGTGGAGTTGAGGTCAACAAAAAAGGGAAGGATTCTAGCAATGTCTAAGGAGAAGAAGACCTAGAATGCAATTTGGGTATTGATATCAGCAAATCAAGGTAGCTAACAGGGCACTGGAAATTTTGTTAAAATATAAATAGATCCATGAAGATGGCTATAATGTGTAAGTCTTATTTATTGATTAAACACTAGAAAGTTCATAAACTGGTGTACAACAGGATTAATATATGTGGCAAAATGCCCATGTTTCCTGGTTTATATGGGCAAGACAGTTCAGGAGCTAAGAAGAGCTTTAGAACATATTAGGGATATAAGCCTAAGAAAGATAAACCAGGTGTGCGCATGCGCGAGAGCTCCGTAATGGCCGCTTAAGCCTGGAGCTCCGCACCGTCCTGGGACACCGGCACCCACAACGCCCCCCACAGCTAGCCAGGAATGGCGGAATCGGGAGCTCCGACACCCGGTGCTCTCCCTGAGACCCCCTGGATGTCTGGACTGCAGGCCAGACGCAACCTCGTGCCGCAATTCGCGGACACAGTGGCGCACGGGTGTACCAAGATGGCGGCCGCAGCGGAGACACATGCAGCCAGCACAGAAGGAGACAGGGATGCCAGGCAGGTGATCTCCCGGCTTCCAAAGAATCCCTCATAGCCCACACCCTGGAGGAATGTGCCTTCTCCCCAGACGGGCCTACTCCAGCCTACCATCTCCTGGACCTAGGAAGAAGGAGGGAGGTTTGAGGGGAATGGGACTTTGTATGAGGCCATGATGTGGTAGAGTCATGCGCCTCCATCCCTGGTACTAGATAAATTATATAAGGGGTTTGGGACTTTAAATGACACACGTGGTGGGGAGCAAATGTAAGATGGTAGCAAAAATTATTTTATTAAAGGTTAAAGGTAACATAATCGTAATAGGGTATAAATTGTATATAGGTAATCAAACACAGAAAAAAACCACAACATGATTGGTACAATAAATAAGTAACAGTATAGGTAAATTCATATATGTACACTAACATATGAATTGATAAAAATATATAAATAAATTCATATATGTACACAAATAAAGATTCCCCGATCAATTGCATTTGTAAGCAGTTTACTACACATATAATGATCTGTATATTCCATGGCCTCTCAGTGCCCCCTGAAGCGGGGAGAACCCCGATTATATTGATAAAAATAATAATATTTGAATGATTGTTGATAGATAATTGACAGCTCTACGCGTTTCGTAATATTTTCATCACTCATCAGGAGCAAGCAAGGGTTAATCTAAAATAAATGAAAAATAATTACTTGTAGATATTGTAGGGGTCAAACAAAAATTAGACACCCCGCCATCCCGAGGATGGACGTTAATGACTCCACCTACCATGTCCACGCAGCGGCAGGGCACCACAAGGGCGCAAAACGCGCCCGGGAACGACAGGTCCAGGGGCTGAGGCAGGAGCAGGAGCCGGGGCCCCCGACAGACAAACATCCAGCACACGGAGTGGGCACCCCCAGCCCATAATGCCTATGAAGTGAAAAGGAAGTGTAAAGGAACTGGTGTGAAGATGTGAATAGCGTCATGAACTGTGCTGGAAAGGATGGATATTGATTAGTGTAAGGAAGGAAGTAAGAGGTAGGAAGAATGAGAATAGAAAAGTGAAGTAGAGAATAGAAAAGAGGAGAGGATGAAAGACTAAGAAC